>PVIY010005928.1:0-90910 GCA_004026745.1 Myrmecophaga tridactyla
AATCAGTTGCCACATTTGGGATTTATTCATTCGTTTTGAGATAGGAAATGTGATGCTTAGATATATAAAATAGGCCATAATTTATACTACAAAATGTTTTTCTATATAAAACTATTGACAACACAAAATTGCATTTAATTTAAAATGCTTTGACCTGAATTGTACTTTTTGTGCAAGAATTTGAGTACCACTTAAGAGCTTATACCATAAGGACTTCTTCATGAAAGGACAGAATAAAATACACAGCTTAGAAAAGATGCATACTTTTCCATAGTTTTTTTCGATTATCTTACTCTTAGATTCCAGTTGATTGATGGGGTAGTTAATATAACTGAAATGGAAACCTGACATTGCAGAATTTTTTTTTCCAAATGTACGAATGGAACAGTCTGTGTATCCTTTACTAAGAATATAGTGACATCTAAAGTCAACTTTAATAGATTTAGGTTTGGTTTAAGGTGACCTATATATCCTACATGTATTTTTATATGTGTGAAAGCTTTAACTTAAGGGTTGTGGTGCCTACATTTCATTGTTTTTTGGATGGAATGTTTTTATGTATCCTCTAGTCCTAAATGCCATTGAATGTAAGCACAAGATAAATAGAAATAAATTTGCAAAAACACCACAAACAAATAAAAGTGATTTTAAATGTAAGCAGTGTGAAGGAGTCTAGGCAATCACCAGAAATGAAAAAGGCAATTAACATCAAACAAACAATATTGCACTCCTATTGCTCAGATTTCCTCCTGGACCCTGCCATTTCTCATAATCCCATCTTTCCTACAACCAGGAATTCAACATTAATATCCATCTGTTATATTCCCTATCATTTTTTAAATATACCACTTAGTTGAGGGAATTTAAAAAGGTGGTCTCTGAAACAAGATTGGAGGAGTCCTAATATCTCCACTGTGCCTGAAAGCTAAATATCTCTGAGTATTTCAGGCTATCTTGTCAACTTGATTTATATTCTCTGTGGCGCCCTGCATTTCCTCACGTTAGAGAATTTAGCTTCCTTTTGTGATTAAGGTTAAAGTGCTATAATTCTTTACCTTCACATATGCTAGAAAGAATTTGTGAGATCTTGATGCTTACTTGGAGGCATTAGTAAGGTCACACTTTCTCCTCAAAGTGTGAAACATTCTGGTGCTAGCTGCTGGCAATTCAAACACAATGTGTGTTTGAATTCCCTGCTTCCAGCCAAAAACACATGGCAATGCCCTTGCCTTTCTTTCCAGGTATCCGGTTCCTCCTTATGGCTTTTTCCCACTGTCTCCAGATTAAAGGCCACTCACACTATTTCAGCTGAACCACAACTTAAGTAGAATTGCATCTTTAAGAGATCTATTTACAGTGGGTTCACATCCAAAGGAATGTGAAGAAAGATTAAGAGCACGTCTAAATTGGCAAACATAATTCAATCTACCGCATATAAGGGTTGAATTGATGAGTACACAGGTATGTTCAAGTGCTAATTTGTGAACAACAGAGATTCACAAAAGGAAGATCTGTGATTCTTAAATGAGATTTCTGAAGAAAAAACGTAAAAAACTTACTTGCTCTAGTCTACTGATAATATAACTCATATTTTACAGTGTATAGGTTATTATGATATGGTGGAGATAAATAATCATTAATCATTTCATCTGCATGTGAAGTCCATAATTAAAAAAATAATTTATTTTTCTAGAAGACATTTATTTGAAGTCATTTGTTAGAAAAAATTTATTAGATCAGAAAATGCTTGGTTCCTTCACAACACTACCAAATGTTTAATATTTCCAATGCCCCTTATAATTTCTGCGAATGCGCATAATGACTCTATTTTAATTTTACATGAGAGCTTTCTGATACCTACATGAGGCCCTCAAAATTTGTCTGACCATGATTCAGGTATGAAATATCTATTTATTGACATATCCTTGAATTTCAACCATCCTAATTCAGTTGGTCTGAAGTTTAAAATACTGAACACTTACAAATGCCTCACTTCCTGAACAATCAATAAAATTCAACCATATTACATTTCCCTCATGGATTACTTCTAATGGCCAAAGAGGCAGCAGAAGCAGATTTTCTAGAAGTTTAACAAAGTTTAGCAAGGGGTAAGTTATATTCACATGTCCTGTTTTCTATACTAATATGTATTCTTGGCTGAAGGATTCTTTGTCATAGAAAGCTTTGTATCCCCTATGTAACCAGCATTTTTTTGCATGTACATGCAAAAAATATAAATATAAATACATAAATATAAATACATAATCATATGTGTATATAATCTGCTGTGTTAATCTCTCTGTTGGCCATGCTGCTTTGTGTTGAGGGTGTGTGTATTTGTGTATTCTGTTGACTTAAACAGCATGTACAGTATCAAACTTGCTTGAGGTATTTACTTAAGAAATGCTCTCATAATGTATAAATCAAGACCTAGCTACACTTAACAAGAGAAGAAACAAACACCGTGAGGATGATTCCAGTCAAAGCTCTTTAATGTGTTAGTGGGCACATTCTAAGAGGACTCAACCTCCATGACATAGCAGAGAAGAAAACAATTCTCAACACCATGGAAATCCATGCTACATTATTGAACAAATCTCTGTAGTGTTTTGAAAAGGAAGTTATCAAAAAACATATATGACCAAAGCCCGGAGTCTTAAGACAAAAATAAATTACCCAAAGTGCATGGTACATAGGGATATGCGTGTATGGTCTGAGAATTTTACAAGAATTATCTTCGTTCAACAATGTAGCAGCCTGCAGCTGGTCAGTATGGGCTGGGATCTCTCCCCCTTGCACCTTCTCCTTGAGAGACTTATTTATTTTATAACTGCTTCACCGTGGACCAACTCTCTCTAGATCAACATGGTATCAAAGACTGAAAATCCTCCAGACAACAAATATTTCAGGGTCTGTTTGACTAGGATGTGTATGTGACAATGTAATAAAAATAATTAGTAAAATTCAGTTAAATACACACATACATTGGGAGGGAAGTATACAGTCTTGAATTACATGTAAAAAGGAATAAGCTATATGGTATGCTCTGAATAGTGACAGGCCTGTCATCCAAGAGGTGTCACCAGTGGCATGACCCTGCCTGGCCACCTCAGTTCAGAGTCTGCCTCTCAGTCCCATAGGTGCAGGCACCTGAATTGCAAAGATTTCAAAGAAGTTCCATTTCATAGGGAACATTTGTGTTCAGAAAGCTTTCAGAGATAGGTGTATGAAACTGTAATACCTGCTATGTATACACTAAAAAGAACATCTGACTCTTGTGTTCTGCCTCTACAGAGTAGGGGAAATATTGGTCATCAGGAAATTCTTGGACGACATGGACCAGAGCAAGGGCAGTCAATTTTTTTTCCCCCATGGGCAGACTCTGGGAATCTAACCTGGGTCTCTAGCTCGAGGGCAGTCAATTTTAACTGTCAAATATATGACTGCATTAATATAAAAGGAATGAATAACTTTGTTCCTGCTATTGAAATATACTTGCCACTCAAGGGAGACAGGGGAGTAATAAAAGAAGAGCCCTACCCCACACTGGGTGATAATATGGTGGGGACTGAATGAGCAGCAGCTGTTTTCACAGTCAAAAAGTTCTTTTCTCAAGGATGATAAAAATTTTTCTTTTCATGGACACATTTTGCCAATACCCATCATCTGATCAGGGTCAAATCTTTTCGGCCTCGGAGCCATTTAACCTGACTTTGCCTATGTGTGCTCTGAGGTGTTAAATGTTGATTGGAAAATAAAATTCTCAGTGCGTTAACAGCTCACATATGGTCCTGTACTTGAGCAGCAGTCTCTCTAGCATTTGTCTGTTCATGACTTGCATTAAAAGAGTTTTAAGCTGACTGATTTGCTTTCGTCTTCCTTCTCAACCAAAATATCTATTAAATAATTAAGATCAAAACCAGCTCAAATTCTACTTAATTCAGGTTTGTGTGATCCTGTGTTTTATGATAAATCTATTTGGAATTATTTTTATGATCCTCAATTAATAAAACTATCAGCCTCTCAGAGACAAGCATGCTTTGGGAAATGTTACTGCCCAAAAGTAATAACAACGATGATACACTGCATCTAAATTAAAAGGTGGAAGTTTGGTTTTCTTCCAAAATCAGGTTTTCATATTTAAGTAAAATAAAATTTTCTCTGGTATTTTTAGGATGTAGGACATATAATGTGCGATTTAAAAATTCCTGCAATAGACAGTAATGTATCATCTGATTAGATATGGAAATTCAGTCCTGTCTCTTTAATAAAGGAGTAAACTTTAGGGTAGTGTAATATTCTTCAAAGCTCCCTGCCTATATGCCACAAGGGTCAAAAAACATTTTCTGTAAAGAACTAGACAGTAAATATTTTAGGCTTTGGAGACCAGACTATCTCTGTCCCAAATACTCAACTCTGCCTGAAAGTAGCCAGAGACTATAAATAAACAAATGAATGTGGTTTTATCCCAATAAACTTTACTTACTAAATATGAGGTGAGTCAGATTTGCAGGTTTTGCAGACTCCTGATATGAAGCACTCTAGAACATGTCATTTCACATGGCACCTGAAGTGACAGGGGGAGCACTTCCTATATATTTCTCACACACAATCTTGGAGTTTGAAGCAAGGCTTATATTTTTAGCTTTAATAACATAAAACAAATGCTCAATTTCATAATGTCAATTAATCTAATGTTGGACAGAGTTTAGAAAACAAGTTATCTTCCTTCTATTGATTTTTACAGTCATTTTGATATTGACTAGCCTTCATCATTCTGCTAGTTTGTCCAGTTGATTCACAATGGTCTTTTTTTTACTAATAATTGGCTAAAGTTCAGTAAAGGTTAGAGATTATCAAATGGGCTATGTCATTTACAAAGCGTGGATTGATTGTTGGTATTCCACTTCAGCCTTATAACTGACGAAAGGTTATTTTCTCATTGATGAAAGCCTACTGGGAGGCAAAGCAATAGAAATATTGATGGAATGTCTAAAAGGGGAAACTATGATTGTGATTCATTGTGAAATTACACTTAGGAGTCTATTTTAAGACTCCAGAATTCAGAGTGGCTTCATTTATTTTCCCCTGCTTTTAAGTCAGTATTTAAAAGCCAGCTGATTGTTGGAGGATGCTGCCGTAACAATTTTTGAAATTTTTCCAGATGATAGCGTGGCACAGTGGAGAGAATATAGGCTCTTCTTGATACTCTTTATCATCACTGAAACCTGATTATCACTGAAACCCCCCAAAACCATTGGCAGAACCAGCTTTCTTCAGTGGAGAAGGAGAATGGAGATACCTGCCATTTGTTCAGGTATCATGGACACCCATTCCTTTTGTCACTATGTCAGATATTACTGCACCAGGACAATAACCCTCTGAGGTGGACGTTTTATAGTAGAAGAAGCTGAGAATCGGACCTTGAATATCTTGCTCAAGGATAAATAATTCACAATGTGATAGCATTTGAATTTCAAAGTCTTAGCTCTTAACCACCACTAACTAACGCCAGTGGAAGTGGGCCATATGTATTGTATAAGTCATGACTGATCACTACTTGTTCCTCAATACTTCTTCATTCTCCTATACAAAATATGTTCATTGAACTTCATGCCATCCAGCTAATCTGCTCTCTGTTCTCTTGGTTAATATCCTTGGCAGATCTAGCTATTTCCCTACTTAGACTGAGGACTCTGGACCTGAAGTTAAAAAATAATGTAATACCTATATGAATAACAACAAATTATTTCTCAATCTACCATTCTTTAATCTTTTCTCCAAGGATTCCCACCTGCACTTCAGCTAGTGAGGGATGCATTTGGGCTTTGTCATTTCCCTCAAATGTTATACCAATTGAGGTTTTAATCTCCAACATCTCACACTCATCATGAATATTCTTCTTCTTTTTCTATGTATTGACATCTTCACTTTCTCCCAATCAATTATCCTCTTCATTTTCTACTTCCAAAACGTAGCCTAATAAAATACTATTAGAAAAACGATGTATGAGGCACTGTATAAAGCACTTTATATTGTTATTACATCCAGGACTCAGAGGCATGAAACAAACATCCATGACTATTAAGCTAAACAATGACATAAACACAATGAGAGAACTAGTCTGCTTTTCCCATTCCAAAAACCACGTGTTTTTTCACTCTACATTGTGGCCTCCTGACTTAGACCCACATTATTCACTGTCCTCATTGCCATGAGGTTTCTTCTCTCCTTGTCCTTCAGTGAAACCATTCCTAAGAAAGCTCATCACGGCAATTAAGACTTTATACATGGCAAATTCCAATACCTTCAATTAAATAGAGTCTTCTAAGAAAGGACATAAACAGTCCTTTTATGGAAAAGTGTGTTCAACCAGCTATCTCTGACTAAGAGTTTTACCCCTTTTAATTGTAATCATTGGTTTATTTGTTTGTCTCTACTTCTAAAATATGAGTTCTTACTTATTATTCCCAGCACCAAACATATGCTAGGTGTTTAAAGGGAAATTTCCTTTAACTAATGAGTGAATGAATGAATGAATGAATACATTAATATATGAACACTGACAAGATTATAAAGATTGACATTCTGACATTGAGATTAGAACTGGCCTTGTGGTACATGAGTGAAGTTGGAAAATTTATTTCTCTTATCTGGTCCTCATTTTTCTTCATTATAAATTAGAAATAATATTCATCCTGTAGTTATTCTTAAAATGAAAGATATTTAAAAGGTATTCATTAGATGAAACCCATAAGCATGAGCATGTTGTACAAACTATAGTTATAAAATGTCAGCACTTCATGTTAGTGAAATTTGGCTCTTCAAAAGCATCATTTAGAGGCAATGACAAATTCATTAATGTCAGACAACAAATATTCAACAAGTAATTATTGAGCACTGTATAAGTGTCGGACAATGTTCTAAATAATGGGGATATATATATGACCAAATAGAGATATTTTTGGATCAAATGGGACATATTTTCTAGAGGGAGTATTGTAGGTAGGTTCTTGGGCTCCTTAACTGTTAAAGACTACCAATTCCATCCTATGTTTCTATAGAAATCTATGCCATACCATTACAAATGACAAAAACAAACCTAAAAAAATAAAAACTCTTTTTTTTATTTGTGAAACCTCTGGAAACACTAGTTTTATTATCTTTAAATCACTGTTGGCTTAGGTAGGTTACTGTAACTCCTTTAAATGAATAGAAACAGTTTTTCCTTGAGTTTTTATTGTTATAACCCATACTAGGATCAGGATAGGATTTGAACTAATAGAGGAATTGGTGCTTTGTTTTGTTTGTTCAGAAGATGCCTACTTATTTTTCATTTACAGCACATCTACGGTGTGAAATCCGGACATTCTTTCCCTACCATGCTTGTGAGGGAATGGAAATTGATGAAATGCAAATTACTTGCATCATTGGCTCCTTTTTGCAAAAACAGTTTTTCTTCCTTTTTCTTCAAATTGCAATGTCAATTATAGAACAATACCACACGTTTAGAAAATCTAAAAGAAACTTCACTTAATAATTTTTCTAGGATAGAGATATGATCTTCTGCAAAGAGAAGGAGGGAAGTGGAGAGGAATAACAAATACAGAAGACTCCTTATGCAACAAACCTAGGTGGTAGGCATTATTATTCTTCGTTTTAATTATCTGATGAACAAACTGAGGCTCAACAAAATGAAATAAATTTCCCAAGGTAACACTGTTAGTAAGCAGTTGAGTCAGAATTTAAACTGCAAAATGAGTTTAAATCCTGCCTCCCATCCTGCAAACCTGCCTGTCTAAAGTATGCGAGGCTTTTCTTATGGTGTTGACAAAGAGCTTACATGTAAAGAAAGAGCAAGAGACATAGCAATATAAGAAAGGTGATCACAACGCACATTAGACTGAAATTAGTTTAGTTGTTTTTTTTTTTTTTTTTTACAGATTTAAGGAAGATTAAGGCCAGCTAAGAGAAGAGCTGTGAAGACAATGTTCTCTTAAAGTGAAAGGGAAGTAGACACCACATAGCACTCTATTTACAATCCTTCTGTGAGAATAATGGAAATCATATAAAATGCTTGAAACAGCAAAACGTTTAAGAAAAAACATACCATTGAGAAAAAAAACAGAAAAGAGTAAAAGAAAGTGAACAGGGAATCATAAAGTTTTCAAGAGTAAGAGTCTCTGGCTTTTTAACTAATAACATAAGGAAATTGAAACTTCAGTGACTTTTGAGTTTGATTGCTGTGGAAACTGGGTTGCTAAAATTCGCATGGGATAAACTGTTCAATGAAAAGAGCAAAATCGGAGATTGACAGGCCCTGCTTAGTGAGCCATCAACACCCAGTATCCACAGAGGCTTAATTAATGGGCAGAACAGATTTACATATCTCTACAAACACAATATGATGTTACTGCAAATGATAGGTGCTTGAAAATGGAACAGACACTGGTTCAAATTTAGGCAATGTTGTTACGTAACCTTCTGCAGGTTAGTGTCTCTCTTTGAATCTCAACTCTCATTTTTATAACAAGATAAATTAGAAAAAACCTGGCATACAGCCTATCATAGCCTGAATCTTAGTTCATTGAGTTTACATATGCAGTCATTTGGACACTATGCAATAAGCCCTTGAGACTATACTTCCCGTCTTAAGAAATATGAAATTTAGAGGAAGAGACATATAAGTTACTCAGTCAATACAGTGTAGGGGGCACATTCTATAAAGAGATAAGTGTGTGGTACTATGAGAATATAGGCATCACCCAGTTCTGACTGGAATGTCAATAAAAGGCTTCAGACAGAAAGACGGTGCATCTGGAGAAAGGATGCATTCAAGTTAGTGAGAAGTGAGGAAGCATTGCAGACCAGAGAAACAGATCCAATGCCCCAAGACATACTGTTTTTGTACAGTAGATCCAGTCTTTAGATGGTAAAGGATGAGCGATCAGGAGGCCAAAAGGTAAAACAAAGGCTAAATTTGGAAGTTCAGCACTTTCCTATCCCTTCCCTTGACAATATTAAGCAATTTTAAGGCCAAACCAAAGCTTATCTAATTTTTCATCTTTATTCTTCATAAAGATCTAGGAAAAACTGAGAATCAAACTAGTTAACAAAGCACCAACCAACCAGAGCAGTAGCTGCTTCCAGGGTCACGGAAGCTCTGGCTGATGCACTTAGGATGTCCTACGGGGAAGGGGTCCAGGAAAGATGTCAAGGTGCTCTTGTGGGCAGGGACACTTGGAAGGCTATAGGTGACAGCTATTTTCAATTGGTATAAACATATTTCAGTGTGTAGAAACAGGTACAATCAACCTGTGTGGACAAATTGAATACCAGACCTGGGTAAGGCAAGTCATGACTTAATTGATTATTGCCTTGATTTCCTTTGTAGTAATTTAATATCTCCACTCCCCATTGTGTGTATGTTAGTGTCTGTCCTCTGTGGACTTACTTTGTCGTTATCCACAAATGAGTCAAATAGTTAAACAATGTGCATTATAGGAAGACATGAATTGTGCAAGAATTTGGTCACCATACAAACTATGTCATCAATCTAAAATGGCCTACTCTTCAGAGGCAGTAATACATCTTTAGGACTTTGACATTTTCCAAACACTTTTCTATCATTCAATACACACACAGCATAAAGAAGTAGTTAGTGTATGAATTTGGTAATTTTCTAATTATTTTCAGGTGAGTTTACTCCATTGCTATATTACCATTTAGCAAAAAGGGACAGACAGGTATTATTAACCTCATTTTGAAAATGAGAAAATTGAGAACTAGAGCTATACAATACCTTGATGAAACTAAAATGAACTTCAATACTCCTGAACTGAAAAATGTATAAAAATTGATGTGAACATAGAACTTTAAAATCAAAGCTCATTTATACATTGAATTATAAAGGGATAAGAATTCAATTTTATGTTAATAATTTCTTCACATTACTATTTCCTAATGACAGTAAAGCACATAAATAATGGAATCAAATTCTCATCCTAAAACTGTCATTTCAGTAGATGTTTTCCAAGGAATTATAGATACTTAGATTTTGGCTTTGAACTTTATAACTAAACTATGTCTGTTTGATTAAACCTGAAACTAGAATCCACATAGTACTTTTAACTTCAGAGAAAACATAGCAAGCTTTCTGACTGATAGACATAAAAGAATAGGGATAGAAATAATGCTCATTTTAGTAAATAGAGCTTCAAAATACTTTTATATATCAATAATTAATTACTATTTATTTTGACTATACCCATTTTTAATGTTATTTTTTCATATACTCTGGTCTGGTCTATGTAATTCCAATATCTCACCTAATCTGCTGAAATGTAAGCAAGGAAAAATATCTCATTTATGCAGAAAAGGCATTTGAGAAAATTCAACATCCTTTCTTGATGAAAACACTTCAAGGGTAGGAATTGAAGGGAACCTCCTAAAAATGATAAAGGGAATATATGAAAAATCCACAACTAACATCATCCTCAATGGGGAAAGACTGAAAGCTTTCCTCCTAAGATCAGGAACAAGACAAGGATGTCCACTGTCACCATAAATTGAGTATTTGAAATACAAGTGGTCAATGAGAGGGAGGGGCGAGGATTTTCAATTTCATTTATTTCTGCTCTAAACCTCCTTATTTCCCTTTGTTTGCTTTGGGGTTAGTTTGCTGTAAAGTAAAACTAGGTAATGTGGTGATAATAACAGTTAGAAAGGTTATTTTAAGGTGGAGCCTTAGGAAAACTCTTCAAACACACAAAGAATTGACCAATATGAAGTTCTGGGGGGAGAGTTTTTCCACAGAGAGAAAATGCAACATGAAGTTCTTAATTAGGAACAATTTCCACTCATTTGAGGAATCCAGGTAATTTTAGTTAAAGAAACCAGGTTTCAATCAATTCAATCATCTATTCAACAAAAATGTATTGTGCATCTATTAAGCCTATCATATAACAAGTGCTTTATTACAGAACCATGGAGGAGTTTACTATAGTAAGAGAAACACGCATGTAAAAGATGACAGCAACATGTAACATAGAAACAAATAGAATATACAAAGTGAAAGAAGACAGCAATTAGTTCTTCATGGGAGGTAAGGAACAACTTCTAAAATTACTAGGAAAATGTGATTTTTTTGTGAATTTAAGAATTTATAGTTGTTTCCCATATGTATGGTGGGGGCTGTTTTTGGATGGTTCTCCAAACAATGAGTATATAAAAGCAAGAACAAAATGTGCCAAAAAGCTAATGGCTGAGTCAGAGTGGGAAATGTTTTCTGAATAATAGTTGTATGATCTTTGGTATTGTATTCTATTCTCTCCCTTTCCTTCTCTGCTTAAAAAAAAAAAAAATCAATCCATTAGTCTCTCCCTTTCTCACGTTCTTAAGAAATATTCATGCAAGATTCCATTACTTACATTTGGACTCATTTTCTAAGTAATATATAGACTCAGCTAATTCTGGACTTTTGTGACTCATTTCCCACATATATTTCAAATTCAGCATGCCTAGGTCTTCTGTGAAGAATGGCAACTGGAACTCATTAATGACAAAATTTTCACCACTCCAAGCTGAAATAATGAAAATGGTAAATGTGGTGAACTTTCAAATTTAACTACCTATATTCATGTTTTTAAATTTTCTCTCATGTTGTTTTGCTTTTATGATTTAAAAATTATTCTTTCAATGATTTTAATAGAAGAGAAGGGGGAGGTTGAGAGAGAGAGAGAGAGAGAGAGAGAAAGTTGAAAGTTTCCTGGGCAAATAAGAAGTCATCACCTCTAGGTCAGACAGCAGCCTCCCATTTAATATGTGTGTATCTGGAACTCCATTTGTCCTTGGAATTCAAAGGTCAGGGAAACGTTGACCTAGGAGCTAGTACAGATGAGAGATGAGGAGGGGTGTACAGGAAGCTAGGAGCGACTTAGAAAAGGATAGATGAATGTTGAAGGAATCTCATCTGCAAATATTCATAGTGTACTCCTAGATTAGAAATGGTAGAAACATTTGTTCCTTTGGAGTTTTCAAAAAGATGTCTCAACTGCTTCTTTTCTGAACATCTATTAGCACCACTAGGGTTCTTTCACTTAGCAGGAAGTGAAGAGCAAACCAAAGGATTAAAAAAGTGGGTAGCTTAACATTGGAGATGGGGACAAATGCATCTCACTGAAGAAAATTAAAGAAGCAAGATGGACAGATTTTTTTTAATCCATAAATTAAGATGCCATTAAATATCCCCGAACAACTGCTTGTTCAAAGGATATTAAATACCACAATTGAAAAAAGAAAAATAGATTGGATGATGAGATAAGATATTCTTATATCTTATCCTTTGAGGATATTCTTATCTCATTGGAATGCTTATACCCAGTTGGAAATAAATGGATCAAATATTCATCTATTTATGGGCATTTTGCTAACTGTCAATTATATTTGAAAGAAAATGAAGTTAGCTCCATTCACAAAACTGTAACAGTGCAGAAACGGTGTTGATATCTATGTACCATATCACATTTCAGAAGGAAAACACAGTGCTAATAGATTGAATTCAAAATAAAAGTGATTACTACAGAAACTATAAGGACAAAAAATATCATGGCAAAATGACCCCTTACTTATAAAGGGAATGGATTTTGAAGTCATAAATTTGATTTCATTTTTCAAATAGAGAATGCTTTTGGCAACTCTAGAATTTTTTTTCATATTCCACAGACATTTCAAATACAATCTGTCAAAAATTAAAATAATTTCATCAAACCTGTTCCTCCCATACAAAAACCCCTCCCCACTCCACGATTTGCCCAGGAATGAAACTATGTCATCAACATTAATTTCTCCCTTTCTTTCTCTCTAACCCTCTTGCATTCAAACGATCACCGCATCTGTCAATTCTATGCCAAATTTAACTGGTTTTGAATTAATTTCTTTCTATTCCCACACGTATTCCTTTTTTTAACTCTTGTCCTTTTTGCCTTAGATTTTCATAATTTTCTCCCAATTGGTGTCTCTTGCTCACATTTCCCACTGCATAATATTGTGAAACCACTTAAATTCTAACATGCTCTTTTATGAAATGATCCATTTCAAATTTTTCAAAGTCCACTATTTTGGCATGATAATGTATCTATGGTCTGACTCAGAAATATTTTTATATCCCTTTTCACCTAGGATTAACTAAACATTCCAGCCACCCAAAATTATTTGGCCCTTCCTAGATGTACTGTGATCCTTGGCAAGTCGTTCACTATATATGTTCGTAAAATGGTGGTAAATGTGGGTATTAAACGTCCGTTGTTGTAAGGATTAAAATGGTTAAACCATATATGGCCCTTAGGAATATGTATGACATGTTAATTGCTCTTGAAATGTTAGATATTGTTGGTAAGTGAATCATGTCCTGCACAAAACTCATGTCTGTATGTCAAGCCCCGGCCCCGTAGGGGCGAACCCATTTGTAAATAGGACATTTGAAGATGTTATTTGGTAAAATTGAATGAAGATGGTGAAAGAACCTATAAACAAAGGGAAATGAACACAGGAAAATAAAGCTCAGGCGGCAGCCAAAAGCTGGCAGTCAGTGGAACCCAGAAGAGAAAGAAGATTTCGCCAGGTACAGTGCCATGTAACTGAAAAGCCGGGGACCAAAGATTATCAGCAGCAAGTATAATAAGCAGAATAAACAGTTGTTTTGGTTTGCTGAAGCTGCCAAGATGCAATATCAGTGATGGATTGGCTTTTACAAAGGGGATTTTTAGGTTATAAATGTAGAGTTCAAAGGCCATGAAAATGCCACAATTAAGGCATCATCAAGAGGATACCTTCCTTCAAGAAAGGCGGATCACATTCAGAGGTTCTCTGTCACATGGGAAAAGCATATGGTGATACACACTGGCCCTTTGCTCCTGGGTTTCATTGCTTTAAGCTCCTGGTCCTAGCGGCCTCTTCTCTGAGCTTCTTTCTGTTTCCAAGCATTTCCAAACGTGTGCCACTTCATTTCATCTTTTCGGTTCATAGTTCTCTGCCTGAAAAACTCTTATGCACCTTTTGTTTCACAAAACCTAAAAACCTTGCCTGAATTCATGAACATCAATTATATAACATATCACATTGCATTATGAATATCTATATTTATTAGCATGCAAAACATTTATATATTATAAAGCTGCACATATGTATATTTAATGGGCATAAATATTACACATATTGTTCAAATTACATATATTGGATTATATGAATATTAAATGCTATGTAAATTGCTTTGAATAATGCATTATTCAAGTATTAGTTTGTATTATTATTTTCCTCTCTTAAACTTTGTGTTCCCTGAGATTAATATTGGGTTTATTCATTATTTCAGCATCATATTCACAAAAGCTAACACAATCTTGACCCATAATATGACTTGAATATACTTGAATGAATGATACAAATGCTTAAATTGTACAAAATTTAAGAACATAAGAAAAATTAAAACATTTTTATTTAACTTCATGTATCACATAATCAAGTAAAACATATAAAAATCCAAGCCCTCAAAACATATAGATAGGGCAGGCCATGGTGGCTCAGCAGGCAGAATTCTCGTCTGCCATGCCAGAGACCCAGGTTCAATTCCCAGTGCCTGTCCATACAAAAAATTAAAAAATAAAATAAAAATAAAAATAAACCTATTTTATTTTTCTTATATAGATATAACTCAAGTATCCAGATTAGAAAAATGTCATTACTCCTAAACCCAATGATATCATCAAAAATTATTCTTTCCACTATGCTATCTTCAATCAATTCTAAATTCACCAATTTTTGAAAGATTTGAATATAGAAAAGAGTTTTAGTTACTAAGGATTTTATACCATTGAATTTCCTTTTTCAGTCATCACGGACAAATGTCTCCTTACAGAGCAAGGATGTCTGCCTTCATTCATTGCATCGTTCAACAAATATTTACTGATTCATCAATGTTATCCAATCACAGCTTCCTAATCTGTGATAGAGTACACCTGGTAAAAAGGGGATGTGAAACTTAGCTTTTTTTTTTTTATTATCATCATGGATGCTGTTTCCTAAAGTTTACATTCTTGAATCTGAGATAAAAATTTATTGACATGGGGCAGGCTATGGTGGCTCAGCAGGCAAAGTTCTTGCCTGCCGTGCTGGAGACCTGGGCTCGCTTCCCGGTGCTTGCCCATGCAAAAAAAAAAAAGCAAAAACAAAAATTGTTATCATGGTAACATATTGATTAATATCGTATGTTTTTATAAGATACTCATGAACTCTAAATATTCATAGATATACATGATACTCCCTGACAACCAGGTTTAAGTCCATCAGGAAGATGGACATTAAATGAACACAATAAGCTTAAGAAGTATAAATTGCGTAGTGATAATGAAGAAAAAGTAGCAATGACATATAAAAATACAAAAGTATGGACTAATTTGGATTTATGCATGGGGAATGCCTCTCAGGAAATCACATCGAAGCTGAGATCTCCAGGTCAAGTAATAGTGAAATAACGACAACTGAGACAGAGCGATGGGCCCAGAGTGAAAGATGGGGCAGAGAGACTGAAGAACCTCTGTATGACTGGCACTGGGACAGTGAAAGTGATAAGAAATGAGGATCTTGAAGAAGTTAGTAACTAGATCTTGAAGAAAATGGGAGACTACAGTGGACACTTGAGCATTTTTCTTAAGTGCAATTGGAAGTCAGTGGAAGACTATATATGAAATTCTTTGTATGTCTCACTTTTCTAATTTGAAGTAAGCCCTTGAGTTCAAGGGAAGTGTCTTCTCCTTTGAGGAGGGAATGCATCATTCTGGTTAAAAAGGACATGGCTTTGTAATCACAGAGAAGTGATTCCAAGCCAAGCTATATAATTAATGAACTAGGTGACTTTGAAAATGGGGATATAAAAGTGCCTACATAACACTGTACTGTCAGTGTTATGAAGATCAAATAAGACAATGCAATAGTATGTACCCCTTATATATTCATTATTATTGTCAATCTCATCATATCTCCACTACCTACCACAGTACGTGGCTGTGATAATAGTTCTGTAAATAGTTAGAAAAATGGGCTGAGTTCTATACATAAGAAACAGCAAGAATTTAAGGCCAAATTCATTTGTTGTGGAAGTTTTGAGAAATCGAAATTATTGTTCCCCAGAATGACTCTTACCTCCAACAGTTTCTTAAAAATAGACACTAATGAGATACTTTTTAAAAACACAAATAAGGATGAGTCTACTTAATCTGAACTCCTTCCACAGCCTACAATTCTTTGCATGTTTCTGTCTACCCTTAATCACCTTTAGATGCCTCTATGCTTTATAATTTTTACCAAGTTTTTTAGCAAAGTTTAGAATCTTCACCACAAAGTCATACAATCAAGCTTCTAAGATGTCCTGTATTTGTAGAAATGAACAGTCGCACACCTTAGAAATGCTACTGCGAGTTCTTGATGTCTTCTTACTGACCTTTCGATAAAAAGAACAGGGCTAAAAATGGAACTTGAGATCTCCAAGCACTAGAGGCTAAACAGCTCCTCTTTTGGATGGCATGTCACTCTACGCAGAGTCACAACTTTCAATCAGCTCCTCATACTTTACAGTCTTTTAAAAGCTCGATCTGAATTTCCCCAGTGTCAGCTTCCTGGTAATGGATGGCAATGATGCAGAGAAGGTTTTTCTGCACTGATGGCTTCTACCAATGGGAAGCTCCTCTCTTAGCCACACTTGTCTCTCAGTGTTAAGAAAGACAGTATATCCCTTGTAAGAATACAAGGACTTTAGGCTGACTCTGTGTCAGCCAGTCACAGCATCTAAGTGATCTAAGCGATTCTGTTTGTCTGCCTTTAACACGTTACACAGAGAGGTTACTATCGTCAATGGGCAGGCGGTTAAGAATTCCTTTATCACACACCTGATGCTCATCAGAGCTGATCACCACAGAAAACTCTGACCTGAATGCATAAAATAAAGTGGCCACCATTCCCTGTGATACGAAAGTCTCTTCACAATTCCAACTCCCTGAATGTATTTTTTATACCCATTGCACTATTAAAATTTCCTCTCCATCGGATTTATAGAACATCATTGTTAAAGTGCAGAAACACACATTGCCTACCAGATGGAGAAGAACAGATTTAATTAGGGTTCTAAAACTCTACAATGGTTGACAAGCCATAAACAAAGCTGTCTATTTAGTGGTCACATCGAGGAAATTTAATTCACCCTTATGCTTTGCTTCTACATTTTCTCCTGAGTCCTGTATATTTTCAGTATCTGATGATCTCCAACCCTTCTGTTTTTCCTTCTTGTTCTCAATTCTCACAGTCCCCTGGATTTGATAGCAATCTTTACCACTTCATGGTTAACTTCTGAGGATATGGCTTATATTTAATCCAGTTCATCACACTCTATGCAATTTCAACCTGACCCAATTTGAACTCCTTCATGCTCCATGATTGCATCTCTCTCTGGACTTCCCTGCAGGAGTGTGTAAGGAAGCACAGAAGATGAGAAATAAACATCCATCTATGTTACAATATTAGCTAGTGATTACTTTAGAAAGCCAAGTGTTTTATCCTAGAAAGTTGTCACATATGTGGCCCCATGGAATCCTCCCAACAATTCTGATACTGATTAGGCTCACTGCAGAGAGTAGGAAGTATCCTCAAGAATCTTAAATGACTTGTGGAATTTTATACAAATAGCAAATAGCTGAGATTATATATAAACTTAGGCCTTCTTACATATGCTGATATTAATCTATATATTAATGAAGTTCAGCACAATACAAATTAATCTTCAACGAATATGAACATATCTTATCAGAAATCCAAATCACATCTCTCATACAATTAAAGCACATTTAAAGAAAATGTTAGGTTTTCTATTTATGTATATTTATATATACAATATAATTGTATATTTATCTTAAATCTGTATTAGATGTTGCATCATAGAATAATATACCATTAGAACCAAAGCAATTCTCAGAGATTTAATTAAATATTTCTGTTTTGTAGATAAATGAGTCTCAGAGAAGTTAAGTGACTTGCAAAGATTATTCAACTAATTAAGAGTCTGAAGTGGGACTTTAAGCCAGGTCTTTATAATTCAATTTCTTTCTAATATAGCAGAAACATCATTACCATATTAAAATATTATGATCATTTTACAAATGGTTCCAGGAAGATAGTAACAACATTTTACACACAGAGAAACAGATTAAGGATAGAAATATATCCCATCTTTGTCACCAACTTCAGGATTGCATGGCTAGAAAGTGTCCAGGACAAGACTAAATCTTGGACTTCCTCATCTGGTATTTTTCCCACTCTGCCACACAGGACACATGGACACACTTACTATACAAGGATCCTGCGCTTGCAGGAGGCAAAAGTACTGCTTCAGTTTTCAAGAACAGAAAAAAAAAAAAAAGGAAATAATAGTAGAAAGAAACCTATACCTTATAGGAACAAAACTCAGTTATAAGATAAAAAAAAATGGCCTCTGCATGCCTAAGAGTTACTTCTGTAGGACCTTTTTGTTGCTCAGATGTGGCCTCAGCCTCTCTAAGGCCAACTCTGCAAGTGAAATCATTGTCCTACCCCCTTTGTAGGACATGACATCCAAGGGTGAAAGTCTCCCTGGCGACATGGTAGATGACTCCCAGGGATGTATCCAGACCTAGCACCATGGGATCAACAATTCCATCCTCACCAAAAGGAGGAAAAGAAGTATAATTAATAAAGTTTCAGTGGCAAAGAGAGTTCAAATAGAGTTGAGAGGCTACTCTGGAGGTTGCTCTTATACAAGCTTCAGTTAGACCTTGCTACCTATCATAACCTGCTAACCCCCAACCAGGACCATTCCAGCCAATCCTAAAGAACACCTAGGGCAATATATAAGATTCCACAAGGGTTCCAGGCACTAGAGTAACTTTCCAGAAACCTACATACCCCAGATGGTTCAGATAAGTCCTGAAACCTATCCTAGCCTCTCCAGAACATCACATAATTCCATCTCCCTACCCCGTATTAGTTACAGACCCTTACAATACGAAAAGTTCAGAATCACCCATAGCCCAAACACCCCTAAAGAGAGGGATGGAAAGATGAAATGAGATGGTGAATTTCTACAGAGAAGATAGGATTTAACAAATGAATATGAATGATGAATCATTAAATGATATCTCCTTTAGTCTCCAGTATTTTAGAGCAGCTAGAAGTAAAAACCTAAAATTGTGAAATTGTAACCCATGTCAAACTCTGAAATATGTTCAGCAACCAATTGTGGTGCTGTGCTTTGAAATGTATAGCTCTTTTTGGATATATATTATTTTTCACAAAAAAAGAAGGAAAAATAGGCAATTGTGATTATAAAAATGTATTTAAGCCCTCTAGCCTCCTATATTCTGGAGCAGCTAGAAGAAAAAATGTAAGAGCATCGTATGTTAGCCCATGATAAACTCTGGGATCTGTCCTGTAACTACCTGTTGAAGAGTGCTTTGAAAACTATTGCTTTTTTATTCCTTACCTTTGTATATATGTTAAAAGATACAATAAAAAAAGTTAAAAAAAATTCATTGCCACAAAAAAAAAAATTGGCCTCTGATATTGGGCAGACTGATTTTGAAAAAATAAAACCTCACATCAAATTAATTGTTTTGGCTTTGCTTCCATTTATTTGTACACATATAATGAAACTAGGGGGAAAGATATGATTCATCACATAGAACCCACTTTAATTAGTTTAATTAGAGAACTCTGGGTCTACTCAGCTGTTGATGCATGACGTTGCAAGCACTTTTGTGATATGATGCCTCTGGATTTCTACTGACACCTGAAACAAGGCATTTAAGGAAATTGGGAATTATCCCATGTAATGAACTAGCAATCACACTGAGCATGTTATTTACTCTAAAGGCCCTGACTTACATCATGAAATATAAGTAAGAAACTGATGAATCTTCTTTCAGGTTGCAGCACAGTCACTATGAAACTTAAACAAGAGGCATGATCCTAACCTTGGAATTGAAGAACCTGAAGAGGAAATCTGCCCTGAACAATGACAGAGTTTCATGAAAAGGACTGTGGTAGTTAGATTCAGTTGTCAACTTGGCCAGGTGAAGGCACCTAGTTCTGTTGCTGTGGATATGAGCCAATGGTACGTGAACCTCATCTGTTGCTGATTACATCTGCAGTCGGCTAGGAGGTGTGCCTGCTGCAATGAATGATGTTTGAGTTAATTGGCTGGTGTTTAAATGAGAGAGCTCAATGTAGCACAGCCCAAGCAGCTCAGCATACCTCATCTCAGCACTCGCAGCTCAGCCCAGGCCTTTGGAGATGAAGAAAGAAATCACCCGGGGAAAGTTGTTGGAACCCAGATGCCTGGAGAGAAGGCCAGCAAAGATCACCCTTGCCAGAACCTCAGTTGAAAGTTAGCTGCCTTTCCTCTGAAGAACTAATGAAATAAATCCCCTTTTATTAAAAGCTAATCCATCTCTGGTGTGTTGCATTCCGGCAGCTAGCAAACTAGAACAAGGACAAACACCAATTTCTTAATGTTTACTAATAGGGATGCATCAATGCATGCATAAAATATGGTTCTAATCAATGCCAAGAGTGAGAAAAGAGAATGGAATTAATGACAAAATCCTTCCAGTTTCCAGGCTTTTTACTAGACACCAAATAGATTATTTCTTTAAAACTCAGAAAATTACTGGAGGGAAAATTGGCATTATTTAAATTTTATAGATAAGACTTATAAAGATTAAGTAACTTACCATAGCATTTGCTAAGCAGTTTGAAACAGAGGTGGAATTCAATATCTACTTGACTCCAAATACCATGAGTGACACTTTCTAAAATAAATCAATTGTGTCAGTTCTTGGAGCTTCTGAAATAGTAAACCCAGGCCTACAGAATGTCACTCTCTTTGCTTTGTTCTCTGACATAGTCTTTCGTGTTTGCTTTCTTGTTGGTTTATGACTGGGTCAGACACAGAACTTAAGAAAGTATGTACCAGTGTTGGGAACAACTTAGAGCCTTTTGCACAATGCAGAAGTGTCAGGCACAGGGTATGTTTATAGGGTGGTCAGATAAATGAAATCACAGGGGAGAAGGGCTAGCTATCCCCTGCCACTAGAAAGACCACTCCCCCCCACCCCACACAAATATACACAGCAAACGTCCAACAATATATATGAATTTATACTAAAAGTCAGGCTTTCCAGTAGGTTAGGATATTGCTGGTTATGGGATTTCACTGTGTATTTGTAAACGCCTCTACAAAGGGTCATATATTAGCTATGTCAGGTAAATTTTTAGGTTTAATAGCTGAAAACTTATTTCAGTAACCAAAGGGGAACAACATCGAGGAGACTAAAAGGAACAGTCTGCAAAAACACAGAATGCCAAAGTGCAAGTGTTTTCTAACATCTCAGCATGGAACTTACATGAAACCAAAGGAGATAAGTTTTAATCAAAACTAGATCATCTTTATTTTTCATGAAAATGTGCACATAGCTTATCTAGGTATGAAAGGGCTATTATTCTGTATCAGTGGAGAAACAAATGCCCGCTTGATTTCTGAAGATTTTGGCCACTTAACGACAATTATATTTCTGAACTCTAGTCATTGCTTATAGTCACCTGGAGGATAAAAGATGCATAAATATGTCAAGGGACAGAAAAGAGAACGTTGGTTTTCAGAAAGGAAAAGCAACCGTCAAGAAGACGACATCTTATTCCTCCTATTACTACATAACTGTGGGATAGGTTATTATCTCATTTCAGCCGAAGTTTCTTTTCCAGTAATTGGGAATCTTAAAGTGGAGAATATTAAAATGACTTGATCACATTAATTTAGGATTAAATGAAATAATGTAGGTAAAATGCCTGATATAGTATACTCAACACATGGTGGTGGTGTTGCTATTATTACTACTAACTACTGTTATTATTGTGATCATTGTTGTTGTTATTAACCTCCTGTTTGGTTTGTTAAAGCTGCTGAAATGCAATAAACCAGAAATGGAATGGCTTTTTAAAAAGAGAATTTATTAAGTTTCAAGTTTACAGTTCTAAGGCTATAAAAATGTCCAAACTAAGGCATCCAGGGAGAGATTCCTTGACTCAAGACAGGCTGATGGGTTCAGAACACCTCTGTCAGCTGGGAAGGCATTAGCTGGCATCTTCTGGGGTCTTTGGCTTTCTGGTTTCAAACAACTTCCTTGGGGCCATTAACTTTCTATACCTCCAACCTTCTGGGTCTTGTGTTTGCTCTGTCAGCTCTGAACGCTGTCTTGATTGGCTCCATCTAATCAAAAGGTCACACCTACAATTGAGTGGATTACATCTCAATGGGCAACTCTAATCAAAGGGTCCTGCCCTACAATATGGAATCAGAATCAGAAGAATATAGCAATGTACATAACAATCTCAAACCAGCACACCGTCCTATAGTAGTTCTGGAAACCACTGAGCCAGTTCAACGATATCCACCCGTAAAATCATATAGTGGTCAGGAGCTGTAGAGGTAGGTTATCTGAGTTTGAAAATTCCAGTCCTGCATTTACTGACTGTGTGTTCTCTGTGCCTAAGTGTCATCATATATGTCCTGCAAAAAATGTTTTATTTCAAAAATTTTGTAACAATTAAGTGAAAATTAAAAAAACACCTGTAATGTAATTTGTCATCTTGAACGACTGAGCAAGAAGTAGAATGAATTGATTTCCTTAGAGCATTTCAGCCAATAGACATTTCTATTTGGGCATGAGGGGTATTCTGGAGAGAAGTGACAGAAGAAATAGAGGGTATGTGTCATAGATAGAAGTGGGAGTTAGACATAAAGGAGAGGTGGGGGATTCTTAAGATTAAACTTTTAACCTTCAAATGAAAATGTTTTATTATGGAAAATTTCAAACACAAACATACATTTCTGAAATGAATAGCAATGCGAACTTCCATGTATACATAACCTAGCTTCAACAATTGTGGTTTCATCTTCCCCTAACCCTACTTATACTGGAGTATATTTTAAATGAATTATCATTCACATACCACCCAATTAACCTACTTAAGTGTACAATTAAGTGTTGTTAGTATATTCACAGAGTTCTGCAACCATTAAGGCAATCCAATTTTAATACATTTTTGTTATTCCCCCAAAGAAATCCCTTACCCATGACCTATCACTTCACAATTCCCTGCACTCCAAGTTTCCAGCCTCAGCTCCATGTAACCACTAAATTACTAGCTGTCTCTATAGGTACTGCCTATTCTGGACATTTTGTATAAAGGTAATCACATAATACATGGTCTTTTGTTATTGACTTCTTTCAGATAATATAATGTTTTAAGATTTACCCATGTTGTAACATTGTCAGTACTCCATTCCCTTTTCATACAGAATACTGTTTCAATATATGGATATACTACATTTTGTTTATCCACTCATCTGTTGATGGACATTGCATTATTTCCAAATTTGGCTATTTGGAATAAATAAATGCCATTATGAACATTCATATCAAAGTTTTTGTGTGAATAGATATTTTCATTTCTCTTTGATATGTACCAAGGAGTGGAATTGCAATGTCATACAATAACTCTTTGTTCAACTTTTTGAGGAACCACTAGACACTTTTCCAAGCAGCTGTACCATTTTACATCCCCACTAGGAATGCACAAGTCCTCCAATTTCTTCATATTCTTACCAACACTTATTATCTGTGCTTTTTTTATCATATTCATTCTAGTGAGTGTGAAATGTTATCTCATTGCAGTTTTGATTTGCATTTCCCTAATATCTAATAATGTTGAGCATTTTTTTCATATGCATCTTTGAAGAAATGTCTAAAAGATTCTTTGTCCATTTTAATCATTGTATTCATTCCTTATATTTGTTCATTCTTTACATATTTTAGATACAAAGCCCTTATCATATGTATGTTCGCAAATATTCTTCACCATTTTTTGTGCTCTTTTCACTTTCTTGATGATGTTCTTTGAAAGGAAAAAAGTTTATAATTTTGATGAAGCTCAATTTATTTTTTCTTTTGTTACATGTGCTTTCAGTCTCATGCCTAAAATGACTTTTACTAACCCAAAGACCTAAAGATATACTCCTATATATTCTTTCTGAGAATTTTTAAGCTCTTACATTTCAGTCTATGATCCATTTTGGGTTATTTTGTATGAATAGTGTGAGGAAGAGTTCCAACTTTGTTCTTTGCATATGTACATGCAGTTTTCTGAGCAGCATTTGTTGAAAAGGTTATATGTTACTAAATTGAATTACCCTGACACCTCTGATGAAAATCAATTGCCATAAATATGAGGGCTTATTTCTGGATTTCACATTCTATTTCATTGATCTATATTTATATCCAACCTCATGCCCATATCAGACTGTCATAATACAGTTATATAGTAGATTTTGAAGTTGCAAAGTGTGAGTCCTCTGGCATTGGTCTTCATTTACAGATTGTTTTGGCAATTTTGGGTTCTTTGAATTTTCATATGAATTTTTGGATTAACTTGTCAATTTCTTTTAAAAAAAAGGCAAGAAAGGTGATATTTTGATAGGGATTGCAATCCACCTGTCAGTCAATTTGAAGAATATTTTAATCTAAACAATATTAAGTCTTCTGATCCATGAACATGGGAGGCTTTTTTTTTTAATTTAGATTTCCTTTATTTTATTTCAACAATATTTTATAGTTTTCAGAGTATAAGTTTTGCACCTCTTTTGTTAAATTCATTCCTAAGTATGCTATATTTGTTGATAAAATTTTAAATGGAATTGTTTTCTTAATTTCATCTCAAATTGTACATTGTTAATGCAGAGAAATACAATAGATATTCTGAATTGACCTTGTACCCTGAAATGTTATTGAACTCCTTTATTAATTCTAATAGTTAATTTGTTGTGTGTTCCTTAGGGTTTTCTATATACAAAATCATGTCATCTGCAGTTAGAGATATGTTACATCTTCCTTTCCAATCTGAATGTCATCTTCATCTATTTTTCTGCTCTGGATCCATTCCAGGATGCCTCATTACATATGCTAATCATGTACACTCATGTCTCTTTAATATGACAGTTTCTTAAACTTTCCTAATTTTTGATGAGCTTCACAATTTCAAGTAGTCTTAGTCAAGTAGTCTTAGTAAACTATTTTAAATAGTCTTAGTCAAGACTCACTTGGGCTTTGTCTGATGTTTTTCTTACGGTTAAATTTCCTATGTGTTTTGGGAAAAAGACCATAGAGGTAAAATGCTATTTTCATCAGATCTTAAGAAAAGTACATACGATTAATATAACATCACTTGTGATTCTTTGACTACTTGCCTGAGGAGAGTTTGTCATTTTTTTCCACTATAAAACTACTATATTTCCTTATTTATAATGAAGTCACTGTCACAGCCCTACTTAAGGAGTGAGGAGTTATACTGCCCCTCCTTGAAGTATGAAGTAAACTATTTGAGACTCTTTTGCAAGGGATATTTATCTATTCTCCCCAAATTTGTCATTTATTTGATCATTTGTTTGATCATTTGTTTATATCTGCATGCTCTTGCATGCGTATTTGAATTATTGTCTGGATCAAATGCTTTCAAGCTTTCATGAGTGACACTCTTCAGCAATTTTTGTAAGATGAATTGATAGCAGTAAACTCTCAGTGTGTCTTTACCTGGGAATGTCTTTATTTCACCTTCGCTTTTTTAAAGACAGTATTGTTGGAAATATTCTTGGTTTAGAGAGTTTGTTTTGCTTCTCCTTCTAGCCCTTTGCAAATGTTATCCCACAGCCTCTGGCTTCCATTGTTTCTTTTGAGAAACCAACTATTAATCTTATTGAGGTTCCCTGGTATGTGGAAAGTCGATTTTTTTTTTCTTGCTGCTTTCAAGATTTATCCAGTGATGTTTCTGGGTGTGCATCTTTTTGTTTTGTCTTCCCAATTGAAGTTCATAGAGCTTTATGCGTATGTACATTCATGTTCTCAGCAAATTTGATCATCTTAAAGTGTTTATCATTTTCATGCCCTATTATGTCTTTATTCTCCTTCTCTTACTTCCATTACGTGTTTATTGGTCCACTTAATGGTGTCCCCCCATTCTCTGAGGCACTGTCAATTTTTCTTATCTTTTTCTCCTTTCCTAAGAGTATATAGTATCTATAAATCTTTCTTCAATACTGCTCATTCTTTCTTCTGCCAGTCAAATATTCTGCTTAGCAACTTTAGTGAATTTTTAAATTTCAGTTAGTGTGCTTTTCAGCTTCATTATTTCCACTTGCTTATGTTTTATAATTTCTTTCATTTTATTGCTACTCTCTATTTGATGAAATATTGTCATTATACTTTACTTATTTAAGTATGGGTTTCTTTAGGTCTTTGAACACGTTTACAGTAGTTGCTTTGTAATTTTTGTCTGCTAAGTCTGGCATCTGGGCCCTCTCAAAAGCAGTTTATGTTGCTTGCATTTCTTTGTATAAGCCACACTTTTCTGTTTTTTCCATGTATAATAATATTTTGTTTAATTTTCAATATTTAAAATAATATATTGTCACAATTCTGGATACTGAACAGCACCGCCCCCCCCCCCACAGCCCTAGTTGTTGTTGCTTGCTTGTGTATTTGTTTAGTGTCATAACTGGACTATTTTAATGGAGTTCATTTCCCCCCACAGTATGAAGGCTTTGATGTCACTCTTCAAAGAATGCAGAGTTAAGCACTCACAGAGTTGATGAAAGTGAATCTGTCAGGACAGTCTGTCTCTCTATTAAACTGTCTCTTTGTTTAGCATACCCAGATGTTACCCTCCACTAATTGACAGGTGATTGCTCTAATTATTTCAATTATGACCTGTGCATAAATTGCCCCACAGTAAGTTCCAACTAAATGCCAGCTTCCCTAGAGGGGTAATATTTGATGCCAGTTTTTGAGTTTTGTTGAAATTTCAGCTTTTCTTAGCTTGCTCCTTCCTTGGTCCTCTCTTGTGAATTTTTAACTGGTTTATGATTTATCTTTTTGCACTTGTGTTACCAGCTTCCTTTCGATTCTTACCATTACAATCTTAGGCTTGAGCTGCCACACACACTGTTCCAAATAAAAGCAGCTCACTTGTAGAGAGCTTCAGAGTTGTCTGATTTTATAGCTTGCCTCTCTCCCTTGGCAAATATTCTGTACCAATATTCCAAAGCTAGGAACAGTGCCCCACTTTTCTCAGAGTGACGTCCTTCCTCATAAACATGCCGCTGGGGCTGGGGCAGGAAGCAGCCTTTGTGTTTTTTGTTTGGTTGATGTTTTGACTTGCCTCTCACTGTGGAACCTCCAGAGTATGATTTATACGCAGTGAGGATTATTGGTGGCCCTAGGATGCTCATCCTGTCATACTTTGGGTAGATTTTCCACTCCTCCAGTGGGGATGGGTGGAGAAGGAGAGCCCTAGTCCTCTCTGCTGTTTTGCCCAGATCAGAGTTGCCACACTATGTAACCAGCAGCTTGACCCTCCTGGTAAGTACCACAGCCCTTGACTAGGCACTGGGGGGAGAGGAGCAGTAGAACTTCTATCACACAAAATTGGGATGGGGACGAGAAAGAGGAGGTTGTGGCTCACAGACTCTCACTGTTCTAAATGAGATTTGCTATAAATTAGTAAATTAGTAAAATTTCCAGAGATTTTAAGTGTGTGTATCTATTGTAAACCATTTTCACCAGTTATGTTTGCTTCACTGGGGGTGAATTCACTTCTTATGCTGCCATTCTGGAAACTGTCTTAATTTTCTATTTCTAACAAACTTCCTTCCTCAACTGTAGGAAGCGTTCTACTATGGTAGCAAGCACCGCAAAATGTTTGAAATCAAACTGTTTTGTTGGAGCCTTCCTAAGTGTATATTTAAAAAAAATAATTCTGAATAAACTTTACCACTTTCTTCCTTCAAAAATGTTGCTATTCTACACCCCTAATTACCTGGAAGATAACCATATCTTATTGAAAGAAGTTTTTGAGTTTAAATATATAGTTTTATTATTTTTATCATTGTAATGTTTGGATATTAAGTTTTCCAAAAGCATATAAATACAAGAAATCACGTGTGTGTATGTTGATGTGTATAAAATGAAAATTCTGCTTCCATTTCTCCTTATTAAACAAGACAAACCTAACTTCTAAAACTGCTCATTAGAAAATCAATTCATGGGTGGACCACGGTGGCTTAGCAGGCAGAGTCGTTGCCTACCATGCCGGAGACCTGGGTTCAATTCCCAGTATCTGCCCATGCAAAAAAATTTAAAAAAAGTAAGTAAAGAAAATTGATGCATGCCAAAACTCTTAAAGATTTTAATTTCTCTCCTTTATCTTAGATCTTTCCAAATGTATTTATAAACTCTTACTAAACTCAATGCTATTTTGTCGCTTTTGCTGCCTGTTTTTTTTTCTTTTTTTCCCCCACCAGGTAAAACAATAGAGTCAAATCAAAATAGTTTAATAAACTATCAAATTTACTACAACTTTAAGTATCACAAAAATTATATGAGCTTGATAAAAAATAATTCTGATTTTATATTATATAATTATTTAGTACTTGATTGCCTTCCATTAAACACTTTTCACAAATGTATTCACATGGTGTTAAATGGACAGTTAATGCTGTGATTTCAATAAATGGAGGTTGGGATGGGGTTGGAAGCTGAAGAAGGAATAGAGGCTGTCCATTTCCTTGCTTGCTATTTTGTACCTTAAACAACTTGATGACTCTAAATTAAAATAAATAAATGAATAGATATACCCCAATAAATTAAGCATATACGTTTTCAGTAAAACTTTATTTATAGACTACATTTTAGGAAACCCTGATAAATTAGAAAATGATCTAATACTTTTTCCAGAATAATTATATCTACTCCACATTTTAATTCTTAAAATAAATTATGAAATGTTAGAAGTGAGTTTTTCATCCTGATAATCATGAGTTTTACACAAATTCACTGAAAACTAAAAACAAAACAAAAAACTGATAATTTTAAATGTTTTCTCTAAAAACATCTTGAGGTCAAAGGATTACATACTCAAAATAACGTACCCTCAAAAGTTTGGTCTGAAAAGTAAATATTTTCAGAATTAATTATTTCCTTTTTAGTTTTATTTAATCTCTTGAGCTAAATCAGAGAGGGTGTTTGCTTATAAAGAAGGTCTTTTTACTATGAAATGGTTCAGATTAAAGTCTATGCCATGAACTCTCAAACTCAGCACAGTCCTTGCATATTTATTCCACACTATATGAAACATAATTTCAAAGTCACTATTATTAATTAGAATGTGTGGAACCTTTAGGAAAAGATGTCTTATTTCTGCTTTACACCAATATCAAATTCATATTGTGGTCTATGGACTGATTAATACTATGTATATATGTGTATATGTGACATACGAGTGTGTGTATATATCTATATATAAACATACACACACAAATACACATAACTCCCAGTTCTCTATTGGCAGATTTATCTCCAGCTTGATTCAAATAAAATCTAAAACCCAAAAGATAACTTTGGGTGAAATACATTTCCTCGAATAGCTCCCTTGAATATCAGAGACAGCACCCAATTACACCAGGGAAGGTTTTCATTAAATTGTAGTGGGTGTTTAGAGAAAATGTAATTAGAGTTCAGTGCATGGATTCCTCAAAGGAAATACCAATAAGTAAACATTTTTAAAACTGATACTATGTGAAGTATGTAAGGTTATTATTTGTTTGCAGTAATTTCATTACTTTAAGAAAACTAAGACACTATGAAAGTTAAATATAGTGGCCAATGTCACACTGATGGTAAATGACAGAGCCAGAACTGTGACCCAGGCGGTCAGTACAGGGAACACGCTGTCATCCTCTCTCTTGCCACTCTATGCCATCACTTTCTTTTTCCCAATATCTTCATTTTTTCAACAAGCTATCCTGTAATTCTTACTACCATGGTTTTTATAGGAGACCAGAAGAAAAAAAAAATGTGCTATGTACTAGAGGAAGTGAGAGCTAAAGAGTGTTTTAATAGCCATGTAATTCTGTTTTTATTTTATTTAAACTCTTTGAAGTTTTGTTGAACTCTGAACTCAAGAATAAAAGCACCTCTTCTTTATGACTTGACATTGTATTCTTATCCCATGAGCAGCACGGATCATATTAGATGTTCAAATATTATCTGTTAAAAGAATTATGTTATCAGATGGTAATGTATGTGCTGCAAGCTACAGATATAGAAAGATAGATACAGATATAGATATAAATATATAGCAAAAGTAGTAAATGGATCAACTGAATTCTGTTCTCAAGGACCTCACACTTTAGTAGATAATGTAACGACTAAACTATAAAGACACCATAGCAAATACTAAATACCATAAGACCTAGTATTTTGGAGAATGTCAGAGGGTAACGTTCTCCATTTTATTTAATCAATGGCTGGAAGGAAAGTTAAACTAACAGCTGCTTTTTGCATGTTAATTTACACAGAATTCTGCCTATAAATATCTCAATTCAGCTCCACAATTAAATATGTTGCAGATATTGTCTTTTTAAATCACACCTTACAAATGGTGAAACTCAGAGAAGTTATGTATTATAGTAGCATGACTTATATCACAAAATCAAAAAGAAATGGCAGTGCCTGTACGTGAAGCCACGTCCTTTGACTGATTACAAATTCCATATCCCTGTATTTATCTCCTTTTACTACTTCACAGAAAGCAATAAAGGGCTGGATCATAAATCCATCACTTGATTAACTGAAACAAAACATAGCTGACCACAATTTCATTTCTTAGACTAATGTAGACATAGACAAAAATGCAAATGGACTGCAGGGCTATATATCTATATATGTACATATCTATATATCTAGCAATTTGAAAATAATCCTCTTCCTCTATCTCTGCACATTTTATGAATATTTTCTTAGAAGAGCATGACCATGAGAAAATCACATTCTGTATTTCCAGATGCATATAGTTTCTCCTGAATTCACAGTGTTGTAGTGTCTGTTGTATGTTTTGCTCTCACCTGGATGATATTCAAATCTCCCAAAAGAATATTAACATTTGGAAGCTTTAGATAAAGATTCTTCTGACAAGTAAGCTAATGAACTAAACCCTCTCCTAGAAAATTGTATTTCCTTCAAAAAAATTAGAGTCAAGCTGAAATGTTTTGGGTCGGGCAGAAATATTTGGAATTATACACCGGTAGTGGGCAGAGGGGCCTAGATGCAACACACTGGACAGGAGAGGAATAACCTTACAGAAAAAATACAGAGACTGAAAATAAGTGAAGTTTACTTGGAAATAAGAATTATGTGTAATTACAATGGCAAAAATGTAGACCGCCCATGCATGCACTTTTAAAACAAATGCATTGTTCTTCTCTCATGAAAAGTTATTGTATTGGTTTGAAGCTGTATGTACCCAAGAAAAACATGTTCTTAAATTAAATTGATTCCTGTGTGTATAAACCCATTGTAAGGAAGACATTTTGATGAGTTTACTTCAGTTAAGGTGGCCCACCTCAATTAAGATGAGTCTTAATCCTATTACTGGAGTCCTTTATAAGATACTGAAATTCATACACTGAGTGAGAAAAAGCCACAGGAAGCAGAAAAGAAGGAAGAGGCCAGGATCCACTGCCAAGTGGCTTGCCATATGACACAGGAACCAAATCCCTGCAATCAGCCCCAGAATGCCGCATTCTTTGGGGACAAAGCATCACCTTGAAGATGCCTTGACTTGGACATTTTCCCATCCTTAGACCCATGTTTTAATACATTCCCATTGTTTAACCCAACCCATTTCAGAGTATTTGCTTAAGCAGCCTAGGAAACGACAACAGTTATTCTACCATAAAATAGTAATTTTCATTCTTTGCGAAATAATGGAAAGGGACTTCCATGTTCCTTTAATCTCACTTGACTTCTCTCCCCAATAATTGAAGAGTGACTTTTCCTAGAGGGAGTCTACCAGTGAGAAAGTTTAGTGCAGGCATACACCTGTCCCATTTTCAGACCAGCATTTTCAGGAATAAAGCTTATATTTTCATTTCCTACATGCAAATTTTAATTTATTCCAGGTTAAGAGGAATTTAAAGGCTGTGTTTAATTACTTCCCTCAAAATGCAACAAACAAAATTGAGAGAGGCCCAAACTCCTTTCTGACTTTGCTAGGGAAATGTACATAAAACATTTCAATATACTCAGATTTAGATTCACTTTTGATTATATATCAAATTATATACACACAATGCCTATATTTCTTTTTACCATATCTGTGGGGCATCTATTTCTCTGTGTTTATTTATGAGAACCTATAGTGGGCAGCTTTGTTTTGACATCATGCACAAGAATCAGTGAAGAAATTCAAGTAACTTCACCTTGTTGTGTCTTCATCACTGGCATTTGCTATTAATAAATGGAGCTCATTCAATTCTTATCCATAGTATGCATGGAAACACAATTTAAATTTTTAAATAATCATATCTTAGAATATATGGAGTTGAGAAAATTCAAAATAGCTTGGATGGGTTATCTTAAAACACTCATTTATTATATCACTACCACAGATCAGAAGCTGAGAGTCTCACAAGGTCAGCCAGAATGTATTGGTCAGATTACTTTCCTTTCTGGAGTTCTCTGGGAAATAAACTTCTTCCTGGATCATCCGGGTCATTGGCAGAACTCAAATTCTTGAGGTTGTAGACCTGAGGTTCCTGTTTCCCTGATACATGACATCTTACCTTGTCAAGTCAGCAATGATACATTGAAAAATTCTAGTATTTCAAATCTCTCTGACTTCACTTTCTGCCTTCAGCTAGAAGAAGGCTCTGCTTTTAAAGACTCGTGTGACTACACTGGGATCAGTTAGATAATTCGGGGTAACCTCCCTGTATTAAAGTAAAGTGAATGGTAATTTTAATGGTATCTGTGAGGTCTCCTTTGCCACGTAAGGAAATATACATGGGAGCAGCACTGGTGGCTGAAGATTGAAATTCTGCCAACAAGACTATATAACCTTAGGCGGGACATTTTACATTTCTGGACCTTACATTTCTCATTAAGTCTAAAAAAATCCACCTTTTTAAATTGGTAATGTGATTGTATATCATTAGCACACACCTCTTCCCTGCCCTCGTACTTACATTTATAGAACATTTTCACAGAACCAGACAAGGTGCTAAGTATTTTGTACACATGATCTCATATACTCCTAAAAAATTCCATTAAGTGGCATGTATCACCACACAACACGGTTGCTGAAAAGCACACATTATCCAAAGAGAGCAATTAGGATTTGAACCTGATCTTCTTCTGAGCCATGAACTATGTTACACTAATCAGAAAACTCCATGGAAATATTTTACTAACCTATAAAATACCAACCCCCCCTATAAAAAAGTATTACTTATAACTTAAGTTTACTTGAGAACAAAGGAACAGAGTATTGAAATTTGTCTTTCTCACCACCAGCAAGTATCCTTTGGAATCTATGTGTTAATATATTTTCCTCAACCAGTCTCGAGACTTAAAGGGTGATCGTCTCATATTCATTTTGCTTTTTTAATGGGATAAACGTTTTTCCCTCAAAGGGAGGTTTAGCATTTGACAGCAGATAATCTAGTGGATAATCCAATTAACACAACACCAAAGAAACCTTGCCATCTGTTATCTACCTAGATGACTACTGCAGAAAAAGATTCCAAAATGTACTGAATGATTTGGAGAATGAAAACATTTAACCATTTGGACAGACTCAGACATTTCACTATAATTACTATGCCAACCCCTCATTTGTCCCTGACTTCTGGTGTCAGCAGGCTTGCAGTGTTGGCAACAAGCCCATCTTTGGGATCACTTCTCTGGAAGCACAGACATCCCATTGTGTTGACAATAGCTGCAGGCTTCTAATGTACCATACGGGTTTGCTTTAGATAGATGCAAAACCAGACTGCTTCCTGACTATTGCAAGGTTCTAATTTTGAAGATGACATGCTAAGCTGCCTTACAGCCATCTTTCCTAATAATATCCTCTTTCTCTGGAAATGGTCAGGTTATTTTCAGGAGCAATATGAGAACATCATTTTTGCTTTTTCTAAATATAGTGAGAAATGGATATTTGCATGTGTTAGTTCCTCCCCATCTTCCATCTAGCCTGCCAATGTATTCACATTCTTCATCTAACTAATGCCAAATTTTGCTTAAAGATGTAAATCATACAGCAGCTTCTTTTAGAAAGATCCTTCTAAAAAGAGGGGATCTTTTACATTTTACACCTTTTCTGTCCACAGTTTTAGGAACTCTCCTATGTTAAGTATTTCAGAAGGTTGTTTCAACAGATGAAAGTCACAGGGAAAGTAAAGCTTTTGTTTTTATTTACTTTCTTAGTATTCTTGTGCACAACTGTTTCAACGGTTCATATTTACTAATGGCACAATTCTGTCTATTTATCTACCATAAGACTAGTTCTGGAAAGAAGAAACTCTTATTTCACTCTCCGCATCCCCAACCCTTAGTCTAATAATTCTGTATCTACAAGGCACAACTTAAAAAAAAAAAAATGTTTGTTCCATGACTAAAGAATGAAAGAATACCACTACTTATGAGTTGAACTGCTCACTAATGCAATTCTCTATAAGGTGCAGAAAAGGTGGGGGGCAGGGAGCAGGAGTTTAATCAAAGGGGCATTACAAGAAAAATGCACTTTTATTGTTTTACTCATCATTGGTCATGAAGTACAAAGTCAATCTTACCAATTATCTAGAGTCGGGTGTCTTGACTCTGTTTCATCAACAAAAATAATTATTCTTTTTGGAGGCACATTATGCCCTATCCTCCCTTTGAATCAGCTTACATTTACACACTTAAATTTGCCTGCACTCAAGAATCTTCGAAACCATAACACCCAGCATATGATAGGAAACACTAAGCCTATGGTCAGAAAGTATGAAACTTCTGAGTATAAGGCTACTGACTGACCAGGGATATGGATTAAAGAAAATGAAGTGTATCTTTTCACATATGGAACGCTCTGGAGGAAACCTTGCTGTAGTAATCATACCCACTACTGCGCAAGAGATTTCCCAATGAATCAAGTAAACACACAAGTTAAAATGCATGTTATTAAAGTATTTGTGCATGTGTACACATATATATAACTGTTGAAGAAAATGCTGAGAATATAAAAATTTACATATATACATTATACATATGCAATATTTTTATACTCCATTTTCATATCCTCCAATAATAACTCCATAACTCCTTAGTCATACACATGTATTGCTTTTGGCTGTACCCTTTTCCTCTTTCTAATAGCATTCCTAACAGCAATCTTTTATTGTAATTACCACTTTACCACTGAAACCGACAGTAAACAGTGGCCCCATTATCCTTTATTTACGACACAACAAGGCCAACTAGACCAACTGGGTATATCCCCATCAGATTATGGTTTTTAGCTGAAAGACAGAGATTAAAAAATTGTTGGAGTTCAATTTCTGCTGAGCAGGGTTATCTTAGGGGTATCTTAATTAGATTGTCCCTGTTATTATTGTTTCTGCTGTTTTGGGTCTTACTTCTTATCTCTTGCAATTGTCTGGATCTTGATAATTTCCAAGCCAAATTTTTAGTCTCTTTTAGAATTTCTGAGCATCAGAGATCCTTCCAATAAACTCTCCTTTTTTAAATTAACATAGACAGTATTGGAATGTGTTGCCAACAATCACTGTCTTTTGGGTCTAGAATTAAGTTCTCTGGATATCATTTTAGGTGCTGGGTAAGAAGAAAACAGACTACTTTAGCCAATCTCCAATTAATTTGTTAATAAACCTCTTGCTCCCAATAAAATAAATATTACATGTACCTGAATATCCACTCTATTCTGCCATCGTCTGCGGTGCTGCATTCCCACAACTGGAAATATCTTCCCTAGATCCTATTACTGATATTAAAAAAGAAAAAAAAAAAAACCAACCTGTCACAGGTCATCTCAAATGCAATACTCTCCACAATCCTCACTTAATCCCCCAACAGAAATAATCTTTTCCTCTCTTAATACACAAGATGACTCCACTTAGAACATATTCTGTCTCAAATTATCATTATCTGTAAGTACGTAGGAAATAAATTTTTTGATGAAGAAAGGGAGGTAAAATTCAGGACGGATGTGAGGTTACTGAATTGATGTCTCAAAGAACACAAAACTGAAACTTTGGGGTTATATTCCTTTCTGTGGTGGCATACGGTGTGGTATAGGACAAAGATGGAGAGATTTACAGATGTCCTGTAAGATTCTACTACTATAGATTTAAAATTCCCCATGACACAAGATACAGCTAATCCATTCTGGCATACAGAAAAGGTGGTTGCACATGGTGCTTCCCATGTTAGATAAACTGAGCTAAAATTTGCTAAAAAATTTCTCAAAGTTTTAAAAATCAAAAATTTTAAATGGGACTCCATGTCTCCAGTGCCAAAAAGGATCCCAGAGGCATCGGCAGTGACAAGAATCTTCCTAAACTGACTCTGAATTCCTTTGAAAACAAAGGCAATGCACAATTCCTGATTTAAATTCCATTCTCAGCCTCACTGTCATCTCTTTATTAAAATGGAGAAAGTGATGACAAGCTTAAGGTCCTGCATTCTTTCTGCAGAGGCCTCCAGAATATCTCAATGATGACCTCGTCTCTCTGTAAACAGCTATATTCTCACCTTTCTGGCTTTTGTGAAAGGGTACTCATTTTCTAAAGGGCAATATTTTAATTATGAAGTTAAATACCTTTGAGATGAATAACCCTTAATGCCAATAAAGTAGACAGTTGCACTTTGATTTTGTAGTGCATACTCTGTCCATTAGTAACTGGACTTTGGTTATGGCCTGATTGTCCATAAACTAGTTCACCATTGAAGAGAATGAACCTGAGTTACTATTGACCTGAGACTAATGCAAACCAGTGACCTAGAAAGGCTTCATGTCCCAATTCAAATTAGTACTCCAGTGACTGGGTTTATTTATTCCTGGTTGGAGTACCTGACATTTTAAAGCAATTAGAGGGCATCTGGCTCTGTAAAATACACTCTATGTTGAAGCTCAACAGAGCTGAACTTCTGTGCTTCAGCCCATGTAATAAAAGCCATCAGAGCTGCCCACAAACTGTGACTACCTCTTTTTAAAGAATTGTATAAAGTTGGCTCTATTTATTGACAACGATTAAATTCTGTATGGTAGAATATGAAAAGCACAGCATTCCCCAACAATGAAAAATATCCCAAGGCTTTATCACAGCATCTGAAACCTCTATATTCAATGTACAGCTTATGTGTTAACTTATCAAGGCTAGTGTTTAGGTGAAAATATGCTCCTAAGGAGAGGTCAGCACATGATATAAATGTCAATCATTGGCAACTAAGTACATTTTGTTTTTCAGAATTGGGTCTCAGATTTATCAGAGTTCATTTTGCAGTAAGCAAATAGGATCTAAGAAAAAACAAATTAGAGAAAGCAGGGTTATTAATCTATAGGGAAGGCGGGTATTACTGGGACTCCAAAATATGAGTCTTGTATAACTTGAGATTGTTTTCCCTCAGGGCACCCAAAGTGTAAAGGGAGAAGTTAAAGCAGAATCAATGGTTTATTGTTAATTATTTTTTAAACTTATACCTGTAGATGCATAAAATAATGAATGAACTTCTCAATAGCGCCTATTAGCATTCTACCTTTCCAAACACTTTCCATGACTCTAACAAAATACCATTCAAGGTCTGAAATCATTAACGAGCCCTCAACAGTGCTCAGCATGGATACTGACATGAGAAGCATGGCCTTTCCTTAGGACATTTCCTCTTCTCCGTCTTAGTCCTTAACCAAAATGCTGACTTTCAACTAGACATACTAGGCAACATCTGAACAAAATGGAATGCAATTTTTTTCCAAGTAAGAAATAATAATAAATTCAGGATCAAAATATCTCATTTTTATTTAAGTATTTCTTAAGTGCTTACTAAGTGCAAAGTACTCTGGGAGATATATAGAGAAGCAATGTAAATGTGAATTGAATCCTGCTCTTAAGAAGACCCCGCAATATGTGTTGAACAGATCGCAACATTCATAGAGTTGCGACAATATTTCCCATCCCAATTTGTCTTTTGCAATGTGACCTTGCTACCCCATTATCAATTATATGCTGGCTTCAGTGAGTTGCTTGACTAATAAAATATAGCAGAAGTGATATCTGTGATGTCTGAAATTAGGTGACAAGAAATAGTGAAGCCTCTGTGAAAAACACTTGGAAGATTCCTCCCTGGATGCTACTCTTTGGAACCCATTCTCCAAGCTGTAAGAAGCCAAAGTCACAGGTGGGCAACCCACTGCCCCACTTTGCCAAAGACTGCGGGGGCACCTAGAATGTAAAACACTCAGTACTAAAACTGGGAAAGTCGTAGGAAACTGAGGACTAGTTGGTCAAGTGGTGCCTTCGAGTTATGCACCCCAGAAAAAAACATGTTCTTAATCTTAATCCATTCTTGTAGGTGTGAACCATGACAAACAGAAGCTTTTCATTTCATTACTTTAGGTGTAGTGTGTGTGATGTACTTGAATCAGGATGGGTCTTAATCCTATTACTGGAGGCCTTGCAGAGAAGTCACACAAACAGAAAGCCAAAGGGAGGTGCAAGAAGCCAGAAGTCAAAAGTATTAGAAGAAGATTCCACCATATGCATTGCATTGTGATAGAAAAGCCAAAGACCATGCAGCTAGACCTAGAATGCCACAGTCTTTGGGGAGAAAATATCACTTTGCTTACACCTCAATTCTGGATTTCTCCTTGCCTCAAAACTATGAGCCAATAAACTCCCATTGTTTGAGCAAACCCATTGTTTATTTCTTTTAGCAGCCAGTAAACTAAAACTGTCACACTAAAAGAAAGGCTATTTGCAGCATTCCAGGCAATAGGCCAAGCTGAGTTCCCAGCAAACAGCTAGAATCAACTTGCAGCCACATGAATAAGCCATCTTGGGCAGCCTTCAGTAGACATCTGATTGTAACCTCATGAGAGACCCTAAGCCAAAATTATGCAACAGAGGTCAATCAAGAAGACAATCTGTAGAAGACTACAGAATCTTGAGAGGTAATAAATTGTTATTGGTATATTTTATTACTCAGCTGATGATAAGAAAAATAATGGAATTCAAAGCCAAATGTTTGTAATTTTTAATTATATTTGTACTTAAAGGCATTTATAATGTTGAGTAGATAGTGAAAAATACTATTTGAAAGCTAGAGATAGAGTATAATGGGAGTTCTGAACAAAAGAAAAATTGTCTTTCGCTGAAGAGCTCGAGGTAATCAGATTAAGCATATTGGAGGAAATAGCATTCACAAAAATACTTGGACATGTGCAAATGGAGGACGATGAAGGTAAAGCCTTGTAGATACAGTGTGCAGTGAAATTAAAAGGATAGAAATGAGAGAAAATAGATAGGAATGTGCGGTAAGTATAAGAAAGCAGTGAAGTAGGACTTCATAGTAATTTGAGAACCATATGATGGAAAATCTTGATTGCATTCATTTAAAAAGCAATTAGATGGTGCAGGAATGACGGGGTACTCACATGGAAAAAGAATGAAATGTGACCCCACCATATAGCATACACACAAAAAAAGCGATTAAAAAGAGGCACATTTTATAAGTATTACTCTAACAGTCCTGTGTAGCAGGGATGGAGTCCATGAAAGAAATGAGGAGTCCTACAAAGAAAAAATTCCCATCATCCCACTGAGGCTTCCTGAGTGAAAACTATCCTTTAAAACCCTGAGCAGTGGCCACAGTGGCTCAGTGGCAGAGTTCTCGCCTGCCATGCTGAAGACCCAGGTTCAATTCCCGGTGCCTGCCCATCTAAAAAAGAGAAAAAGTTATAAAAAATATTCTTCCCTAATTATTTTATCAGTTATATTGCCTCTTTTTTTTTTATAGCTTCAATTAAATAATTAAATAATTGGTTTTATGACTAAAAACAAACAAACAAACAAAAAAACCCTGAACAGGCTTATCCTACACATAAGATTCTCTCTTTACCCTACTACTTTTTCATTAAAATTTGAAACTAAGAAGACCAGTTTCTAAAAGCAAAGTTCCATATTCAAAAAGGTCTAAATCAAGCAGGAAAAAAGTAAAAATCCATTTCAAGCAGCAGAAAACCAAAGAACGGGTACTGTTTGACTTGCATCCATCATTGATAAGTGTCCTCTATTCTTAAAGTTTGAAAGTATTCTATTGAAAGACTGGCCTCTTTTCTCCACAATTTTAATTCTCTTTGTCTACCTCTGTTATTATATGCCTCTGACTTTTAAAGAAACATTTTACTATTTCTCCTTGCACTTGGTAATACCTCCATTGTCAACATATTTAATATGTCATTTTGATTCTGCACTCCTTCAACCTAGAGAGTGGTACCCAGACAAAGCTCTCTCCCAGCACACGCCATTGCTTCAGGTGGATTACACAGACTATGCTGGAAATGTTTCTCTGCTTCTAAAGATTTAGTAGTCAGAAGACCGTATCACGCAAGGGCTCTAAGTCAGGTTCAGGAAAATCTTCCAGATATGTGCCAGGTCATTTGTAACGTCGACAGCTCCACTGAAACAGTGAGAAATGAGGAAAATTTAAAACTGAAGAAATAAAAAACACACAGCTATCCTTAATCACTATCTCACATGCTTTTGCTCACATTGTTTTCTGTCTCTGAAATGCGCAATTGCGTTTTAATGCTATAATAAAAATGCCAAAAGGTGTTGAAAAATCAGAATCTCAAATCAAATATGAAATATTCTACAAATTCTAATTGCCAAGATTCATGAAAAAAGTACAGCTGGTTGAATGTAAAACCAAAAGACTTATAGCATGGTAAATTAGGAATGCCTGTCATCAGGCAGAGGGCTAGCAGAATACCTCAACTAAGATAGTGAATGTTTACTTAGGATAAATGTAACAACAACAACAAAAAAAAAAACAGTGAAAAGTGCAATCAGTAAGTATATGCCCTTGGTGGGCTTTCCATTTCCTGTTAGCATACTTATACACAGTTCATTTACCTTATGACTTGAAGTTCATCTGAATAAGTCTCAATATGTATTTCATGAGACAGCCACCATTTGCTGAAACGGATTATATTGAAAATTGGCAGGCATTTGTTTTTAAATTTAAGAACAATATGTCCTAAACAGTTGTTCAAATATTTGAGTGAATACCTTGGAAACAAAAGTTTAAAAAAGTTATTGTTGGTGTGGGATGTCATCAACAAGGTAACCTAAGATATAAAACACCCCAGAAATTCAACAACTATGAGGACAAATTCCATTTTCATAGAAGTCTAGAGTTTGGTAATGACTGGAGCAGAACTACACAAATGCCAAACCAAAGAAAGAAAAATATCAGGTAGAAAATTTCCATCTCAGACCAAATGGTCCTCTTCCCATCCCCACACTCTATCCCAGACAGCTTAGAAGTTCCCCGGAGGCAGCATCTGGGTCCCTCCCACCAGGAGCACAGATGATGAAGGAAACCACAGCACAAAGTTACAACCTCATGCATATCCAGGCACAAGGACCCAAGTCTGCAGAGACCGAGAGCAGAAGACAAGTGGCTTAGGAGTACTGCATACAAAACAGCCTACAAGGGGATGAAATAGAAGAGAGAGAGAGAGAAAGAAACCATACTGGAATAGCAGCTGCCAAGCAGAAAACTCATTCATTCCAGTTACTGCATGTGGGACTCCCTAAATGCAAATAGATTCTTCTGGAATGGCTAGTCTTTCTGGTTTGACTCCATCTGGCTCTCCAGGGTGGGATACCATAATGTGGAAGAAACCAAAGGCAGAAAAGCTTCACAAAGGAAAAAAAAAATGAATTCCCGTAAGGTTGGAGGGTGCTAGAACTGAAATCTGTAAGGGAAATGGGGCACTAAGTGAAGAAGAGAATTTAAACAAATCATAAGACTTGGGGAGAAAACTCTACAAATAAACAAGCAGAACAGAGTAAGATTCCTAGAGAAGGAACAAAGAAAGGGAAGCTTCCTCTTTGATGTGAAATAACTACACAAAAATTGCAATCTTAATAACTATACCAAATATTCAGGGCAAAAATAAGATGAAGAGTTGAGAAATCTGATCAGTTAAACTGAGGCTATTGGAAAAGTCCAGAATAAGTTGGACCAAGCATCAAGGAAGAGCCTTAATATAAAGCTACTCAACAAAAACCCTAGACAAGAGGGAGGAACTGACTTTCAGAGTTATCACAACAACAAAATCAGATGTCTAGACATCAGAAAAAAAAGAAAAGCAATACTAAGAGACAGGAAGATATGGTTCAGTCAAGCCAATAAATTAAAAATTACACAGAATTTGAGCAACTTATTAAAGAAGTCTGTTCTAGTTTGCTAGCTGCCGGAATGCAACACACCAGAGACGGATTGGCTTTTAATAAAAGGGGATTTATTTTGTTAGTTCTTCAGAGGAAAGGCAGCTAACTTTCCACCGAGGCTCTTTCTTACATGGAAGGTACAGGATAGTCTCTGCTGGTCTTCTCTCCAGGCCCTTGGGTTCCAACAACTTTCCCCGGGGTAACTTCTTTCTGCATCTCCAAAGGCCTGGGCTGAGCTGCAAGTGCCGAGATGAGGAATGCCGACCTGCTTAGGCTGTGCTACCTTAAGTGTTCTCACTTAAGCACCAGCCAATTAAGTCAAATGTCACTCATTGCAGCAGACACGCCTCCTAGCCAACTGCAGATGTAATTAGCAACAGATGAGGTTCACGTACCATTGGCTTATGTCCACAGCAACAAGAGTAGGTATGCTCACCTGGCCAAGTTGACAACTGAATCTAACTAACACAAAGTCCAAACAAATATCCTAAGTCAATTCAAGGAGATGGAAAAATATGCCCAAAGAGATAAAGTATATTAAGATGACAATGTGTGAGCATAAAGCAGAATTTAAAGTAAATAAAGAGACATAATAGAAATTATGTTGATGAAACTCACAATAGTAGACATAAAAAATATACTAGTGGCATATAGGAGCAGATTTGAAAAGGCAGAAGAAAGAGTGTATAAACTAGAAGATAGGGCAATGGAAATCATAAAGCCAGAAAAAAAAAAAAAAAACAGATGGAGAAAAGGATAGAAAAATTGTTTCTCAGAGACTTGAAAAAAATAGCACCTAAGGGATTTGAGTGACAGGATGAAGTAAACAGACAAGGTACTGCAAACAATAAATCCAAAGACATTTTTTTTCAGTGTGAATCTTAGAATACTCTGAGATTCATACTAAACAGAATCTCAAATGCCAAAGATAAAAAGATAAAAAGATAATTCTGAAAGAGTGAGAGAAAGTGATTTGTCAAATGAAAAGGATCTTCAGTAAAACTAAATACTGATTTCAGGCCATAGTATGATATATTCAAGATGAAAGTTTCTGAAAAAGAAACTTTGGCAGCCAAATATGCTTTATCTGAAAAAAAATATTCTTAAAAATGAGGGAGGGCTTAAAATATTCACGGATATATGGAAAAATAGAGAGTTCATCAACAAAAGAATTACCTTACAAGAATTATGAAAGGAGTTCTGCAGATTGAAAGGAAAAAAAGTAAACAGTGACTTGGAGTAGTGAGAAGCAATGAAGTTTCATAAAATATGCATACTATTGAAGCTAAATTGATATATTTTCAAATTAGTAGGTTATGCAGTAAAAACCCAGGGCAACCACAAAGAAAGTACTTTTAAAATACACAGAAATGCAAAAGGAGTGAGTCCAATACATAACAAAAGATCAACAATGCAGAAAGGTAGGTTGCAATAAAGAAAAAGAGAGACAAAAAATACATATGAAATGTAAAAGCCAAAAGAAAAATGGCGAAGTACTACCTTTACAGTAATAAAACTGAATGTTTAATGGGTTCAATTCCCAGTCAAGACACAGATTGGAAGAATGGATACAAATGGATGTTACAACTATATGCTATTTACAAGAGACTTGCCCTAGACCCAAAGAAACAAATCGGTTGAAAGTGAAAGGTTGGAAAAAGATATTTCATGTAAACCAAAAAAAGAGCTGGATTCTTATAATAATTTTGGAAAAAATAGACATTAAATTAAAAGTTATTATAAAAGACAAAGGACTCTATATACTAATAAATGTAACAATCTATTAAGAAGCAATAAAAGTCACAAATATTTATGCATCTAACCACAGTGCCCCAAAATACATAATGTAAACACTGGCAAAACTGAACAGAGAAAATAGACATCTCCACAATAACAGTTGGAGACTTCAATGTATCACTCTCACTAGATAGAACATCTAGATAGAAGCCCAATAAGGAAACAGAGAACTTGAATATAATAAATGAACCAGACCTAACAAGCATATATAGAACATTGCACTCTAAAATAGTAGAATATATGCTCTACCCCAGTGCACAAGGATCACTCTTCAGACCAGACCACATGTTCGGTCACAAAAAAAATCTGACAAAAAAAATTAAAAGATTAAATTATACATAGCATTTTTTCTGACCATGATGCAATGATACTAAGAATCAATAACAGAGAGAAAAAAGAAAACTCACAATTATATGAAAGATAAATAACACTCTCTTAAACAATGAGTGGGGCAAAGAAAAAAAATTTAAGAAAAATCAATAAATGTTTTGAATGAATGAAAACTAGAACACAACATATCAAAACTTATGGGATGCAGTAAAGGCATTCCTGAGGGGGAAATGTATAGCCTTAAATGCTTATGTTCAAAAGGAAGAAACAACTAAAATCAAAGACCTAATTGTACACCTGTAGGAACTAGAAAAAAAACAGCAAACTTATGCTAAAGCAATCAGGAGGAAAGAAATAACAAAGATTAAAGCAGAAATAAATGAAATTGAAAATAAAAAAAAACAGTAAAGGGAATTAACAAAACTAAAAGTTGGTTATTTCAAAGGATCAATAAAGCTGACTAACCCTTATATAGACTGACAAAGAAAAAAGAGTAAAAATGCAAATAAATAAAATCAAAAATGAGAGTGGTGACATTACTACCGACCTCATGGAAATAAAACGGACCATAAGAATATGCTGTGAACAACTGCATGCCAACAAATTAGATAATTTAGATGAAATGGACAAATTCCTAGAAACACACTGATTCAAGAAGAAATAAAAGATTTCAACATACCAATAATCAGTTAAAGATATTTAATCAGTCATCCAAAACCTCCCAAAAGAGAAAAGCCCAGAACCATATGGTTTTAAAGGTGAATTCTACCCATCATTCCAAGAAAAATTAATACCAATCCTGTTCGAACTTTTCCTAAGAGGAGGGAACACTACCTACCTCATTTTATGAGTCCCACATCACCCTAATACCAAAGCCAAATAAAGATACTATAAGAAAATGAAATTACAGACCATTTTATTTTATGAAGATAGTTGCAAAAATACTCAACAAAATATTTGCAAATTGAATGCAAGTGCACACCGAAGAAATTATATGCCATGATCAAATAAATTTTATCCCAGGTGGCAAGGGTGGTTCAACACAAGAAAATCAATTAATGTAATACACACCTTAACAAATTGAGGGGAAAAACACATGATCATCTTGACTGATGAAGACAAAAGTATTTGACAAAATCCATCATCTTTCCTTGATAAAAACACTGTGAAAAGTAGGAAGAGATGGAAACTTCCTCAATATGTTAAAGGGAATATATGAAAAATCCACAGCTAACATATCTCCATGATGAAAGACTGAAAACTTTCCCTCCATGATCTGGAACAAGACAAAGATGTTCACTGTCACCACAGACATTCAATATTGTACTAGAAGTTCTAGCCACAGCAGTTATCCAGAAAAAGAAATAAAATACATCCAAAGTGAAAAGAAAAAAGTAAAGCTTTCACTATTTGCAGGTGAAATGATCCTATAGAAAGTTCTGAAAAATAGTCAACAAAGCTACTAGAGTTAATAAACAAATTCAGCAAAGTGACAGGGTACAGGATCAACATGCAAATCTCAGTAGTCTTTTTATACACTAGTAACAAGAAATCTGAGAATAAAAACAAGAAAAAAAATCCATTTACAATATCAACTAAAAGAATCAAATATCTAGGAATAAATTTAACCACAAATGTAAAAGACTTAGATGCAGAAAATTATAAAACATTGTTAAAAGAAATCAAAGAAAAATGAAAGATATGGAAAGACATTCTGTGTTCATGGATTAGAAGACTAAATATTGCTAAGATGTCAATTCTACCCAAAGTGACTTGCAGATTCAATGCAATCCCTACCAAAATTCCAACAGCCCAATTTGAAGAATTGGAAAAGCCAATTATCAAATTTATATGGAGTGGTAAGGGGGCCTGACTAGCCAAAAATATCTTTAAAAAAGACAAAGTCAGAGGACTCACATTTTCTGAAAAAAATATATTATAAAGCTAAAGGGGTCAAAATAGCATGGTAATGGCAAAAGGATAAACATAGTGACCAAAGAAATCAAGTTGAGAGCTCAGAAATAGACTCTTGCATCTATGGCCAATGATTTTTTTTTTTTCCTTAACATGGGCAGGCACCAGGAATTGAACCTGGGTCTATAACATTGCAGGCGAGAACTCTGCAACAAAGCCACTCTTGCCTGCCCTATTTGAAAAAACTATCAAGTCCACTCAATTGAAAAAAAATAGTCTCTTCAACAAATGGTATATGAAGAATTGTATGTCCACATGCAAAAGAATTAAATTTCACATTACTTAAGGAAATCAAATCAAAATGGATCAAAGATCTAAATATAAGAACCAGGACTATAAAACTCCTAGAAGAAAATAGGGTAGCATCTTCAAGATCTTATGTTAGGCAGTGGTTTCTTAGGTGACACATAAAGCACAAGAAACAAAAGAAAAAAATAAACATTATCTTATCAAAATTAAGAAGTTTTGAGGTTCAAAGAATTTTGTCACAAAAGTAAAAAGAAAACCTATTCAATGGGAGAAAATATTTGGAAACCATATTACCAATAAGTGTTTAATAACCAGTATATATGTAAAAAAAATCCTACTAACTTGACAATAAAAAGGCAAACAACCCAGTTAAAAAATGGGCAAAAGACTTGAATAGTGTTTCTCCAAAGAAAATATACAAATGGGTAAAAAGCACATGAAGAGATGCTGAGTGAGTATCACTGGCTATAAGTGAAATGGAAAAAAACACACAAAATTTTCATGCCCACTAGAAAAGCTAATATTAGAAGAAAAAAACAGAAAATGACTAGTGTTGAAGAGGATGTAGATAAATAGCAACACTCATTAATTGCTGGTGGGAATGTAAAATGGTGCAGCAGCTGTACAAGTTTGGCAGTTCCTAAGAGAGCTAAGTATAGATTTACCATGCGACCCACCAATTCCACTACTATATTACCAGAAGAATTGAAAGTAGTGATTCAAACAGATATTAACACACCAATGTTTACAGCAGCGTTATTCTTAATTCTCAAAAGATGGAAGTACACCAAATGTCCATCAACAGATGATAAACAAAATGTGGTATATACATGCAATGGAATATTACTCAACTATAAAAATTAATGAAGTCCTGGTGCATGTAATAACATGGATGAACCTTGAGGACATTATGATGAGTGAAATAAGCCAGACACAAAAGGACAAATATTGCATGATCTCACTGTTATTAAATAATTATAATAAGCAAATTCAATGAGTTAGAATCTAAATTACAGAATACTAGGGGATAGACTGGGTTTAGAGAATGGGGAGTTCATGCTTAATTTGTGCAGAATATCTATTTAGAGCTTAATTTGTACAGAATATCCTAAGTAGATATAGATGCATCATAAATGCAAGGTGTTGATGGTAGCACAACATTGCAATTATAAATAATCAGCATTTAATTATTTATAGGTTATTGTGGTTAAAAAGAGAAAATTTAGATCGTACATGTTACTAGAAGAAAAATTAAAAGATAAAACATTGGTATGTGTAACAGAATGAACCCTGTTATAGATAATGAACTGTAGGTAATAATTCAAATATAAGAGCATTCTTTTAAAAATTATAACAAATGTATGACACTAATACAAGATGCTAATAATAGGGTGGAATATGGGGAAAAATACACCTGAAATAAATTGCAGATGATAGTTAATACTGCTATTCTAATAACTTTCATCAATTTTAGCAACATAAATGTTTTAAAACATTGTACAATTATAAAAATGTGCTATCATCAATAGTAACAAATGTTCCATAATAATGCAAGGTGTTAGTGGTAGGGAAGTGTATGGGAATCCTGCATTTTATGCATGATTGTTCTGTGAACCCAAAACTTCTTCAATTAAAACATTAAGAGGAAAGAAAAAAATAAGTTATTGCTGCTTATTTTATTGCATTGCAACAACCTTCCCCAGAACGTAGGCTGCTATGTGGGTGTGACCGTATTCGATGTCACAGAACAGTGTCCATGTATCATTCATTATTATAAAAACATTGCAGATGGCAACACAGAAATTCTGGGAAGTTTCCTGACTTTCTCAAAGTTATAAAATTGGCCCAAAGCTGCCACCTTGCCCTTCAGAAATTGGAAGTGAGACTGGGCAGTATATCAGTATTGAGTATCTACTATAATCCTCTTTATAGTCTCATTTAATCTTAACAATTCTCTCTGCAGGTGAGAACGTTAACATTTTAGAAGTTCCACATCTTACCGAGCCTCATGGAATAAAGTAAAGAGTCAGGGTTAGAATTTGAAGGAAATCAGCTAAGTTCATTCTCACTGCATTTTCCCACTACCACAGTTTATTTGTTTTTATCTGTCCAAAAGATGACAGGGAAAGAGCAACTTTGACTAAAATATCTGGGCTTTAGAAGCTATAAAAGTAGAAGACATTGATTTCACTGATGTCAAAAATAGCATATGTAATACTTGAAAGCTGAAAGACAGCAGTGATGAGATATGGAAAGACTCTGAGCTGCGAACTTGGGCAGCAGAGAGGCTTTACCCTGCCCTTGGCGTGAGTCATTGGTTAAGCACGTGTTCTCTTTTCACTTTGGTTTCCTCGTATACATGGTACCTATTTTTAAGAATGTTGAAGAATTAAAGATAATGCAAATTAATTATCTGGAATATATTATAAATGCTCAAAACTAATAATTACTAATATTTATTTCATTTCAGATCCCTACATAGGTCAAAGAAGGAATATTATCACAAATCTCTATATGCTCATCCATGCTGAAAATAGATCAAAGTAGTATTTGAGACAGTTATAGGAATGTCCAAAAGACTACAGGGAAAGAGCAATTTTGGCTAAGATAAATGGGCTTTAGAAGTTATAGAAGTAGAAGACATTGATTTCACTGATACATCTTGGGATTGATAGTAGAAGCACAGATATGGTTAATGAATTTCCTATTCTAAATTCCCTACCATTTTGAAATGCCACCTTACTGATATACAAATTCATCAATGAGATGACAAATATAGTATTTAACGACATCATGGATTTGTTTTAAGTGCCACTTTATAGTAAGGAAGAGGATCAATCTGTATAAGTTAGTGAAAAATTACTCATCACAAACTTTCATCTCTATCACAAAATCTAGGTGATAACAAAGCTATTAACATGAAATTAAATAAAAAGTAACTATTCCTTTCTTAATTGAAGATATACAATAAAATGTTACCACTCGGTGAAGAAAGTAAAATGTTTGCAGACACAGCAGGTAGCTACCACTCTATCAAGATATCAAGCACAGCTTAACAAAAGGTCTTATATTCTACTACAGTTGTACACATTTAATTATTAACCTTGAGGAGTAGTATATGACCGTTAAAACATGCATACTTTTGAGAAAGAAAGTTGAATGTCAAGTTCAATTACTAGAAGGATATATTTTATACTTCTGAATCAGAGGAAATAATGGAACAATTATAAATACAGATACATCAAACTAAAATACTCCAAGTATAGAATCTGTAGCTAGAATACTAAACTTTGGGAGAAAGCATTCATTTTTTTTCTTTCATACCCCAATCACTTCAGTCATCATCATAGCTGACATCATTTCATCCCGAAAAGTCAGGGTTTGAATTGAAAACGTTCAGTTTGGAATTAGATGAGTGTTAAGAGACCTTCCACAACATTCAATTATAAACCAAATTATAAACAGGTCTTGATGAGACTGAGAGGAATGAGTTACTCTGTCATATGTGATATTAACCAGTGGCCTGACTACTCGGATACTGACCTACAATTACGTATCTACTTAACATGACTTGAAAGAAATTGGAGGACCTCTAAAAATGGTAATCTAATCTAAGCACCAGCTTCAGCATGAGTTAATGTAAAGAAACTTTTGAATTCCTTCCAGCTCACTCTATCCTCCTTCAGTTTATATAATGCTTACAAGAGTCTGTCTCAGCAATAAGCTAAGTTATCTGGAGCTCGATGTCAGGAATACCTTGTACTTTAAATAGCATGTTAATGAATCACAGGTTTATTACTGAATCACTGAGCCAGGGGAACTTTAGAGATTATCTATTCACTACTCTTTATTTTAGCAAGGAGGAAATTAAGAGTGTTAAATTTCTTAAAGCACTTTCACATATATGGTCTCACTTATTCTCACAGCATTTTTATGAGGTAGGAGTGTGATAACAAGGGAAACACATGGAAAAGATACATTGTGGTAGATGGATGGAGGCAACAGAAGAACTGGGGGGCTTCTAAGGACACCGGGATCTTACAGATAGGCAACAAAAAATGCAGAGGTACCTATGGTGATGAATTAGACATCTAAGAATTACTAGAATTCTACAGAACACTACCAGAAGGCAATCAGATGTCATATCCAATGGCTGTGACATTGTGAGCTCTGGGGCTTCTGGGGGCAGCAGCTTACATGAAACAGGGAACAGAATGAAAGAGGCAAATGACCACATCAATAATTTGTGTCCCATATACCCCACCAGCCAAAAGGAGAACAAGGCCATTTGCTACTTCAACTACAGCTGAGACTCAGGGAGGCTGTGAAACACAGTTATTGTAAGCTGCTGGAAGCAATAAGAACATGGGTATAAGGCCAAGGATATTAATTTTCCGTCTGTTGACTGGAAGTCACTTACCATCTCAAGACCTCAGTTTTTTCAACTTTAATAGTAGCTCCCTTACAGATATGTGAGAATTAAATTGGATAAGTAATGTCACATGCTCTTTAAGGAGTGCCTAGAACCCCATAAATATTCATTTAACACAGAGGAGCTATTAATAATAATATTATTTATTATTATTTGCTGTTACTATCATCATAATTATTTTAAAGTATAATCTTTTTTTGGAAAAATAATTTAAATTAAAAATTGCTTGTTTTATTTAACCATGTTTAAGTTGTAAATTTAAACAAATTTTTAAGTGAGCCTTACCTGGTATAAGGAGATGGGTGACAGGCTATGCTATTTCCTTGATGGCATAAGTATCTTCTCCTAGGTCACTAGAGACAAAACCAGAAACTAGATTCCTTCCTCTCAACCTATATATTTTTCTTTTGCTATTCACATTTCTGTGCATAACTTTGCTAAATTAAAATCCAACACCCTTGATATCCACAAAAGACCAGTTAAATGAAGCCACAGGTGGCCACTCATACCTTGTCATCACCATCAATCTGTCTCAGGGAGACTCTGTCATTGCTAATGGTGAGATTTCTAATTCACTGATAAATGGAGGTTCTGGCATTTACTCTTTTAATGCTCGAGAGATAAATGCTGAGTCACCTAATATGGGGGTTTTGTTTTCTTCAAGCTAAAGTAAACAATTGAAATGAGAACTACATTGTAACCGAAGACAAGAAAGAAAGAGCAAAGTTGTAAATAGATTTATGAAAAGCAGAGAAAAAAGGGTTAAAATATTTAAAGAAGAAGAAATCCTTAATCCTACAACACTGAAGATTTCTATGTTTCCCTACACATTAGACCTTGTATTCGTCTGGCTGTACATCTGTACTGGATGGCCTCTACCTATTTGCTAAAGGAAAATCCAGATGAACCTATAATGTCCAGCTTCTGCAAAGCATCATCTTGGAAAACCCTCTCTGACACTTAACACAATATGAGCTCTTTGCTTCCCTCGGCTCCAATAACATTGATCACATATATTTCACTTTCTTTTAAAAGGTGGTGTAGGCTGATAATCTCTTGAAGGGAAAGGGTTTATTTTATTTGTTTCCATATCTCCACTATCAAACACGGTGCCGAGTAAGGACAGATGACAATTAATAGGGGGAACAAAGGTTAAAGTAAATTGAGTAGGATTAAAATATTAGTAGTCAATGAGAGGGAGCAGTAAGGGGTATGGCATGCATGAATTTTTTTCTTTTTGTTTTTTATTTCTTTTGCTGAAGAGATGCAAATGTTCAAGAAAATGATCATGGTTGATGAGTACAGAACTATGTGACATTATTGTGAGCCATTAATTGTACACCATGTATAGAATGCTTGTATGTCAAGAATGTTTGTATGTTTGTTGTGTACAATAAAAATATTTTTAAAAAACCACAGTCCCAAGTATCTACTAAGTACTCAAGAAATAGCTAATGCCTATTTACTGAACAAAAGATGCCTTTAATTTCTAAAACATTCTAAATATCTTCCTGTAAGCTTCATATTGGTGTATTTCCCAACTGACTTCATGAAATTGAGAGACAATCTCACTCCCAGTCCCTGGGATTCTAGATGTGAAAGCCCATGGAATCGGCTGGCTATAAGCTTTTTCAGAATCACAAGCATAGGAAGGAAGCCCTCCATGCAGATGTAGTCTCCCTTTTTATGTCTTTTTTAGAAAAAATTTTCTCTGTAAGGCAGGTGGCTACTGCTGCTACACCTATTTAAATTTGAAAACTAAACGTATCAGACCTAGTCCACTCATAGTTTTCTAACTTAAGACGGGAATACTGAATCATAATGTTAACAAAGAAGGTCACATATTTTATTAGCCATGAAAAAGATTAAAATTTATTTCATGACAATATATGACTTTTTAATGGTCATTGCTTCTGTGAAATTCATGTCACTAAACCTAAGAATGCTCACTTTGGGGGTTTGAAACCACCTTAAAAATATTCTGGCTATGCCTGAGAAAAACAAATATATATTTTTGGAATTATATAGGAAATGAAACTCAAATAAATGTCTTAGAAGAAAGCAAATATCCTATGTGAATTTCTTAAATAAAACCTGGTTAATAGACATTTAGGCTCCAAAAGCAGATAACAGAAGTTAGGTTTATGTGATTTGAAATTACCATTGAGTTCAAGATTAGAAACACAAAGATGAATTGCTTTTAGAGAATATGACTGAACATGTAAGCATTTGGTAACTTTCTTACATTTTTACAGGCAGCACAGAGGGCTACCTTTGAAAACACTATCTTCTTTCTGATACTAACTCATTTGCATCTCCAGAAAAGGGAGTTGAAAAAGAAAAAGAGGAGGTTATTACAGCTAATTTTGCTGGAATAATAGGCATAGTAAAAAATATTTGAAAAGAAAGTGTAGAATGAATAGTAGAAGGTGTAGGTCAAGGAAAAAACTGCATTTTAAGATTTCCTTTGGTACTGCTCATTTCTCTACCTGTAAGCATGGCTAATTATAGATCAGCTAACTTTTATCTTCAGTTTTTAGCCATTTAATATTTATCATAAGAAACATTATTCTGAAATCATACTACAATGTACTACTTGTGAGAATAAGACAAAACTTTAAGCAACATAGATGTATCTGAGAGTAGTAGCGCTTTAAGAGAGACCCAAAGAGAGAAGGCGTCGCTTTGGCAGTTTTCTGCTCTCCTCACCACGTGTGGCTGCTATGTTCATCAGCATGAAAGGACGCCCAAGGACTCCCTAAAAATGCCTTTGCCTCAGAGGCCAGGGAACACAAGAGAAGTTTGTTTGTTTTTTAATATTGTCAATTAAAAAGAGAAGGAATATGATTTTTAAAGGATATGATGTATAAAACAGCTTATGAGGAGCAGAGAGGAGTGGGAAGGGAGACCTGAGCTAGAAACATCCATTCTGTTGGTTTAAGCAACGCAGTGAGATATGAAATGATGACTCAAGAAACTAACAGCAATAAAATTCAGTTTGACCTGACACTGGCCATTGATTCAAAAGAAAGCATCAGTCCGGAATTCTAGCTGATGGCAGCTGGACAAGCCCAATCGAATACAGTTTTACTGGATGTAGGGAATGAAACTCTTTTCAGAAGCAGCAATACCAAGGTCTCCCTTCAGCGTTTCGAGGTATATAAGTCAATTAAGTAAACACTCAATACAGCCTGAGGGAGGGAGAATCTTCTCACACACTTTCCCCTATGTTCCCTGAATTTGCCCATTATTCTATTCTCTGAGAAACATTCCAGCATTCAAACTATACAGAGAAAGCATTTAAGTGCTCTTTTTGAGTACTTACCAGAGGTGGGAGCCATTAACCTTAAAACCTAGGCACAGCCATCTATTCGGTGTGACTTTGAGAAAATCTGCCCTTATCAATAAAATATGAATAACGCTATCTACTTCACGAAGTTGTCCGGAAGATTAACTTAGGTCAAATAAGTGGCATGCATATAAATTCTTAGTTCATTTTGTTTGTTTGTAAGCAAGGACTATCTTCTAACTATAAAAAACTCCAAATGTGATTGTGATACTACTGGCCATGAGGAAGAATTGTTTTAGTTTTTGTCTTCGTAATTGTAGGTTCAAGTCCTCTTAGCTTTCCTCAGACGTTTTGTTTATTTTTATTTCTAGGCCACTTTCACCTTTGTAGTTTCCCTCTTAGAATAAGCTATGCACACTTTTCATTGTGAAATTTAGGAGAGAGGTCCCTAAATAGCAGTCATATTGTTGTGATCAAATATACAGGTAAAGCACAGACCTTTGAAGAAACTAAACACCTACATTATGAGCCTCTATGGTGAATATAAACATAAAAATAAAATATAGTGTCTACATATTTATAAAACTAAAATATAATGGTGATGATATATATATATATATATATATATATATATATATATATATATATATATATATATATATATATATATATTAGACAATTGCCTTTTTCTCCCTGGAATGCAATTATTGGAAATTCAAGAAACTAGAATCCTTTAAATACTCAACACTTTTCTCTTAGAGAAATAAACAATAAGTTAAAAAGCTTACATGGGACATTTTGCTAAAGCCACAAACATACCAATAACTGAAATTTTCAAAACCTGTCTTAGTACCTACAGAAAGAGAGAATCTAAGATAAGACTATCGTCAGAACTTGTGCTGTTCAAGTCATAAGTAGAAGAGGGAACCAAAGAGGATTCATGTTTAAGTATGAGAAATATTCGGTTAATGGAAGTTAAGCAAGTTTCTTTATTGCAGAACTCTATTAATTCATTATGCTTTGTGCACTATAAAGATGCAAGATGGAATGTGAAATGCAGTAATTCTAAAGCTAGCTGACCATGGAATCCTTTTTTAAAGACTATGTAAGAGGGACAGCATTTTGAATAACACACTTCGGAAAAATCTGGCCTAATTTCAATAAGACTTCCATATTTTCAATTCTGCTGATGATCACAAAAGTGATGCAAACCACTGCAATACCCAGAGATCCCTTTTATCCAAAAGAAAGACATTTGCCAAAAAAAAGTTGCATTTCTATGCTTTGAAATTTTAGATAGACTTAAAAAAAATGTTTATTTAGAAGTAACCAGAAGTCAAGCATTACAAGGAAAAGTACATCTTGTAGAGTATCCATAAGAGCCTGCCTATGGTTATTGGCAAAGTATTAGGGTAGTTAATTACTTGGTAGTGGCATATTCTGTGCATGCTTCCTCAATAAATCACCAGGCAGTAAATCACACATAGCATGTTTCATACTGTTATCATGAGGTTTATATTATGCTGTTGTGTTGAATTTCTTATGGTGGAATGTGCACAAGTGATTTCATTATGTCTGATGAAAATAAACTGTGAAATCCACACAGGAAAGGACCACCTATAATCACCTTTGCCTTCTCAGACCTACAACTGTGCCAATACCAAGAACAGAGGCTTGGATACATGGTGGCAGACTTGACTCTTCCAGCCTCTTTTCAGATCAGTACCAAACTTGCATTTCTGCAGTTTGCCCAATCTGTTGTTTTGCTTTTTTTTTGTTTTTTGGGGGGTGGAGGGATGTCTTTGTAATTTGGGGCTTAAGTCCTCTCAGCTTTATTTTATTTATTAATTTTTAAGCTATGTTCACGTTTGTGGTGATATTTATTAAGCAGCAATACCTGCAGGCAGTAGGCTAGGTGCTGCTGATATTACTATCACTATAGACCTGGCTGCCATCAAGGGGTATACATACATACAAAATTGGAGCACAATTTAGTTAGTAATAAGAAGATAATTTGACTGGTGATTTCGATTAGGCGATCTAAACCATAGTGGAAAAGTTATTACTGCAACAACTTGTTGAGGGTTCACTGTTTGATCATGAGATGTTGTTTTTCTACCTTAACCACTTAGGAAGCAATGCATCAGATGTATAATTACAGAGTGAAAAGTGTCCCACTGTTTTCTTCTTTGGTGAATAGAAATAAATGGTTGTCAATTTCACTATGAGTTGGTAGTTAAATATAAGGAACACCTTTAAACTATCCCATATACTAGAGGATTATTGGACATTACAGCTACGAAGTGATTGGGGAGGGCACAAGTGATGTGATCCCTCCTTACCATCTTCTAGAGTATGATCCAGGGCACTTGATACCCAAGGAATCTTGACCTAAAAGGCCCCGGGTCTGCTTCTATGAGCTGACTGGGCCTTCTTCTGCTTGGACACCCAAGTAAGAAGGGGTGATTTTGATCAAGAAAGAGCTAGGAGAGCTGTCCTGAAAACTCTTTTGAAACATCTGAATAATGGTTCTCCTCTGTTCCCCTTATCCCTAGGTAATTAAGTCAGAATGCCCCACTAAATTTCTTAGAGGCAAATATAGACCCTTCTGAACAAGTCCGTAGATTAAAAGGATGAATAATGCCTGGTTTCCTATACTAGAGAAATAAAATCTAGAATTTAAGTTTTGGATGAGTTGGACAAAGGGTAAGTAGTCTGTTCCTTAGTTATTTGGAATACCAAAAGTTTAAATAAGATAGCTCAGGGCAACATGTGCTATTCTCTCACCTGATAGGTTCCTAACATAATACAGACCCCTTCCTGCTATTCCTGTTCTTAGCCAATATGTCCTGCTGCCAGATTTAAGAGACCTCCATCCGGATCCTAGTCTAAGTAAAACAAAGTCAGCAGAGTGGAAATTATGGGGACAGAGACTAAGCCATTCCCTGACAACTGGCTAAGAAGTCACATTTGTTTACTTGTTTATTTTTAACTCAGAAATGACTTAGTAATAGCCCAAGGCTATTGTATATGTCTATTCTAGAATGATTATATATAAATCAGTAGAAAAAATATGAGGAAAGCCAGGGAACAAGGCTGGAAGATGACCAAGAGTTGGACTGATGAGATTCCAAGAAAGCTCCTTGTCAACCCTCCATCATGACATGACTGCCCATTGTCAATCTTATCAAATAAGGGAAACGGCAGCTTATGCTGTCTTAGCTGATGTTCTTCCTACTAGACTTCTGTCTCAAATGTGAATCCATTTGGAATATCGAGCTTACTTTTTCACAGTCTTAATTTGTAAGATGTTCTCAAATGACTGAAGGAATAATTGACCTCATTTTACTAACTTGTAAGATGCCCCTTCACATCTGATAAGACAAATGTTATGAAAAAATTTACAAATTACCACCCTAAGTATGAAAAAATGTTGGGATCAAGGACAATTTTTCTGGACTTATATGATGAACAATAATTGTGAATTTCATAGAAAACCATAGTACTAACCGCACATACTGCCCATGGATAGATACCATTTATACAGTTTTGAGTGAGGACAAGAGCAAATTAATATTTGCTGAGCTCTTTTTATGTGAAAGGATTTTAGATGATTCTTCAAAGGTAATCAATTTATTTTTATTTTACATTAAATAATAAAATTAATGAAAGTAGGAAAAGAGCTTTGGATCAGTATAACTCATTTTAGAGAGCCCTAGAACTAAACTTGACAGTAAAATGTGGGACATCCCCCTGTATCCTATGATTCCAATCTGTTTCCATTGCCAACCTTCTCTCAAATATGTCCCTTGAAAGAAAGCAATTTAGAGATTACAGTATGTGAACTGCCTGCCTAAAACACACTTGGATGTGTAAAGAAAATGGTTTTCATTACATACAAATAAGTTATAATTAGATAATAAATTACCAGCATTGTTCAAGTTAGCAGATCTAGTAACTTATTTAAGTTTCATGAACCATTTTGCTAACATATGGTAGAAGAACACAAAATTTATATTGTCTAAAGTGCACCGCTCAAAATAGAATATTGGCTGATGCTCTTGTAGGAAGTCCGCTCTGCATGGTTTACAGAGGGTGAAGGCACTTAGCAGATACTACATGGGATTCCCAGTAAGACTGAACTAGGCTTGAGTAACTGTTCAACCAAGGACTAGCCCACAAGCAGGGAAAACTGCTTAAGTTCCTCTTAATGAAACAGTATGATAGCCCCTAACTCCTACTGTTCTTTGTTATAAGGATTAAATGAGAAATGCATTTAAGGTACATAAGATAGTGGCAAGTGCATAGTAAATTTGCAATAAGATTAGTGAATCTTCTTATATTCAGATTATGCTTTGACTATTAATGCATCTCTTGCAATTTAAATGAAATTCTAGAGTTCAAAAATGCACAAACCAGGAACCTGTGGGTTTTTTTCTTGTTTTGTGTTGTTTTCGAAGGCAGCTTTTTCCTTAGCTTTAAATGTTTACAGCTGTTATTTTCCACAAAGGCTGTATACCCAAGGACCGAGGAATGGTTTCTTTCCTTGTGAAGAAATGTTATGATATTAGGCTTTGTATATCCAGGAATCTCACTTGCTGGAGCTTTGTCTGAACTACGCAACTCAAGATTGAGGTAAACTAAAATAGCCTCATAGCTTTGTGGTATATATATATATATATATATATATATATCTTTGATCTGTGCAATTGTTCTATACATATCTAAAAAATAACAAAATGAATAGACTTCCAATTACAGTTTGTTCATTATATATGGCAGAAAAATGAATAATTTGTATAAAACAATTTTATCAGTAGAAGAAATTCTATGGATAACTAAAGCAAAATTTCCTGGCAAATGACGAAAATTAAGCTTTCCTTATTAACAATATATAATACACTGTGAATGCATTTTGCTAGTGAACACGTTTCAATTCATAAACATGGAATAAAATCTATAATTTAGTATGGAAGTCAAATTAGGGAGGGTCATCACGTCTGCAGACCTGCCATCAACACTAAGTGTTGAATTATTTATCAGCTGTTTAACAAGTTTACGAAAAAAAAAACATGCAAATTCCTTTTATTACAGGGATCATTTTATTTTTGTTGTTGTTGTTTTGTGAAAAGATTGCGTTTTTTTCAACTGTGAGACTCCAAAAGTTTAATTGCAATAGGGTTAAAATGGAGCTTTTGCTAATTAAATCAGCAGAAGGATATTTAGGCTGACACTATGTTAGGTGCTCAAATTAAGGGACTGTCCCATTGAATTAAATAGAGTGCATTCATCATAGATAAACTTTCAGCCTATTTATTTGATTTGACAGGCAATGGAGAAGGAAAATGAATTTTTCTAGTAGTGTAGGCAACAAATACACAGCTGTTTTGCTTCTAATTGCCTGATCTACAACTTTTCAAACAATTAGAAAGGATTTAAACAATGTTGTCCTTAAGCAGAACCAGAATGTAATAAAAGTTCCTTCTCAGTAAGTTGACTGCTCTCACAGAACTTAATAAAGAAAAAGTATTTGCAAGATGTGTACATAAACATCTGTAGGTTATATTCAAACATCATTAAACATCGGGGAACTCAGGAAAGCTTCAATTTCACCCAACAGAGAAAAATGATAATGACTAGGCTACTTCCTACTACTTGTTAAGAATCATAAAATCTTGGTATTTAAATAATGTTTAACCAATATATTGTAATAAATTTCATTTACTTATCTATTCACATACATTACATTATTATTTTATACTGATGACTATGCTGAATGACATAAACATACCTTAATAAGCACACCTATTTCTTGCTTGCAAATCTGTTGCAGTCTACTTTTCAGACAACTTCTAGGATAAAGACTGCCTTTATTAGAATACTACTACTACCTAGTACAAAATATGTACTCAATCAGTATCTGTGATAGGAATAGATAAACTAAATATATTGGTAGTGGTTGCCATGTGATTAGACACTTTTTTCTACCAAAAGAAGAATGTTTTTTGGATTTACTAGTTTTGTCAAGTTGTTTCTTAATTTTGTCTAGAGAGTAAAAAAAACTAATGACCAAGTTGATTTTCAATAGTCATGTTCCTAACAAGTGATTTTCTTTTTAAAATATTTATCAATTTATCATTGTATTTTTATTCAAGCGTTATGAACCCACTTCTGCATGACCTCTATCTATTCTTCAGTCTACCCAATCAGTATGTCATCTGAGCTCCTTGACTCTCAAGGATGAAGGATAACAATCTTTATCATCACAAAAAGATTCCATTTCTACCATAATTAAGTGGTTGAGTAGAGTGTATGGGTGTGTAGATCAATGAATCAAAAGTTGAAAACCATCAGCAGTTTGAGCATTTACAATTTTGCCCTTTCAAATTCTGTAGAGATAGGCGTCTATGCTTTACAAAACTGGGAGAATGGAAAACATAATAGCTGTTCTTTACTATCAAGTCATTAACATTACTGAAAAACCTGAAGGCAATTGTGTCTTATAGCTACAGAGTATATTCCTCACAGTCTTGAAGTTTCAGGAAGATCAGCTGACATTTACATTGCAATTCACTCAAGATGGGGTATTCTCTCAAATTAGAAACATTTAGAAGTCATAATTATAACAGAAAATTAAAATTGAATTAAAAAGTGAAATTCTTCTCATATCCTTTATTTCTCACCACTTTTTTAGAGTTTTCCATCAGTTCCTAATGATTTCACTAATGTGCCACATTTATCAAATTCAAGTAAACTTTTTAACTTTTTTATCGCATAATATAACACATAGAAGAGAAAAACATATAAAGAGAAAAACAATAATTTTCAAAGCACTCTTCAATAAGTAGTTACAGGACAGATCCCAGAGTTTGTCATGGGCTACCATCCTATTCTCTCAGGTTTGTCCTTCTAGCTGCTCCAGAACACTGGACTCTAGAAAGAAAATATATATATATATATTTTTCTTATATATATATATATATATATATAATATCACAATCTTTTTTTTTCTGTTTTGTGAAAAATAACATATACAAAAAGCAATAAATTTTAAAGCATAGCACAACAGCTAATTGTAGAACAGATTTCAGAGTTTGGTATGGGTTACAATTGCACAATTTTAGACTTTTACATCTAGCTGCTCTAAGATACTGGAGACTAAATGAAATACCATTATAATGATTCATCAATCCTACTCATTCACATAAACATTTAATTAATAGCAATAATATAGCATCTATCATGTTATATGTAGATTTATAAATGTGACTGCATACCAAGAAAAATAGGATATTCTATAAAATAGATATTAAGAGACGTGTTAAGAATTAGGCAAACCTGACTTCAAATCCTAGTTGTACCTCCTAATAACTAGGGCTGAGATTTTCTGGTTAAAATATATATATTTATTTTAAGTATCCTTAATCATTAATGGTAAAGTATCTATATAAAAAGCTATATTCATGACCCATGACATATTTCTGGACAAGATAAGTGGAGTTGTTGCATGGGGCTTCTGAGATGTCTTCTTAAAGTAAAAGAGGAGAATTACAGCATTCATGTTTTAATTTATTCCCTTTTCCTCACAGCCTGGAATTACCTCTATATACTGGATTTCGCCATGAGATAAAATCCACATGAGGAGGACAGCTGAGCGCTTCAAAAAAAAAGAAATCCAGAAGCCTGATGGCACCTCACCCCCCACCCTCAGGTCTGGAATGACTTCCTCCAGACTTCTCATTATATGAGCAAAATAAATCTCTAATCATGTTAAAGCCGCTGTTTTCTAAATTTGTTACTTGCAATTAAATGCAATTTCAGACTGATATATTAATTGCATCACCATAGACATGTCTAAGAAGCCAAATGCCTCTGAATGTCAGTCTCTTTATCCATAAAGTTAGTGTAACAGCGGTAATTAGCTCATGGATTTTTGTTTGTTTGGTTGGTTTTTCTTAATGAGAATTAAAGTATTAAAAATAACATCAACAACAATAAAATAAAAGTAAACTAATTATCACCATGGAAGTCACAGAATTAGCATTTATTAACCATTATTACTTATACGTCATACTTAAAAACAGGGTCTTTCTTTTTGTCTCTTACTTTTACCTCTTATATTACACCTCATGGAACAAGGCAGGCATTTAGCTATCTGCTGTCTTAATTATAAGGTAAGCTAGTCTTGTATTGTCATGCCACTTTTGTATTTTTAACTCTAACAATGCATCTAACCATGAAATTTAAAATTTATGAGGCATATTATTTGCCTGGCATATTGGAAAGAATACACAATGCACTTGCTTAAAATGGTTGATTTTTTCTAAAACTTGCTTTGATTCTATAACCTTGAAATATCCTGAGTGCACATTCCTGTTCACCTTAAAATACAGAAAAGGGGCAGACCACAGTGACTCAGGAGGCCAAGTTCTCGCCTGCCATGCCGGAGACACGAGTCCGATTCCTGGTGTTTGCCCATGCCAAAAAAAAAAAAATACAGAAAAGAGCATTTGTACTAAAACTATATGAACTAAAGTTACCATGAAGGCATAATGAAAAATGAAAAAAAAAAAAGATTATCTGTGTGTTTTGGGAATCCATACCTAACCAATGGATAATGTTAAAATATTTTTATTTGAAATATCTTAAATATTTAATGTTAAATATTTCGATTTCTAAAAAAGCAGAAGTGATGTCATTTTAGGCAGCATCTTATTTTTCTCTTATGGTAATGAATTCACCATAGTAAATTTACTAGTGACTTGAAGAGAAAATTACTAATTTTAAATAATTACATTTGTTTTAATTATTTTAAATAACCAGGGAAGTTAGAAACAGACTTAGTTCAGAATTCATGTCATATGTCAAATACATATCTGTATAATGACTAAATTAACTTGATAATGAAGGGCATTTATCACATTTCCTCTTATTTCTACTGGGCCAACCATCTACCTATCTTTATCCATCTATCTACCTATTATCTGTCCACCTATTTTTTTTTTTTTACATTCACAGTTTAGAAGTTAATTCTTGATGATCCATTGGAAGAGAAAGTATTATTCTTGGTTTATTTGGACAACTAGTTTCTATTTATTATTTAAGCATTTTTTTAATTTTCATTTTTTCAATTACTTCCAAAAAAAGCAATGTTTGAAATTGACAATTGAGCATATGTTTTCTTTCTTTCTTTTTTTTTTCACATGGGCAGAAACCAGGAATCGAACCCAGGTCTCCAGCATGGCAGGTGAGAATTCTGCCAATGAGCCACCATCACACCATCCTGAAGATACTTTCAATATATGCTTTACTAGCTAGGAGAAGGTAGCTCTCTTTAGGTTAAATAAAGTCCATTTCCATCATTCATGGATTCATTAAAAATTATTTAATGAAGTAATGAAGCCAATTATATATATATATGACATGATTCTAAAATAAAGATGGAGCTTGTGAATTATTTGAGCAGAGTCCCTATCCAATTCAACTTTGAATCTTCAGACACCAAAATATTATAGAAAAAGAGAAAAGTATAACAGAAAGGAATGAAGGGAAATGGAAGAGAATAAATAATGAAGAAGGTGACACTGCAGAAAAGATGGAGGGAGGGATGGTGAAGAGGCAGAGTGATGCAGTCATTAGAAGCATGGTCTGTGATCAGATAAGCCTGATCTTGAAGGCAAGCTTTTACACCAACAAAGCATGATTTTCTTTTCTTTCATCTACCATTTTCCTCATCTGTATAGAGGAATAACAGACTTTACTACATTTGATAATTTGGGGACTAAATAAATTATCATGCTAAGTACTTAAAGTGGTAATAAGTAACATTGATACATGAAAATTGCTAATATCTAGCAGAATATAACATGGAAATCAAGGGTCTTCTCATTTATTCTACCATAAAGCCCAGGTTGATAACATAAATGAAGAAATTAAGACCAAGTTAAGAAAATCTAATGATGTCAAATTAAGTTTGTTTATTGTTAAATACAAAATAAACTCACCAAAATATATAATCCAAATAATAATCTCCAATAGAGCAACCAACCATGCAAATACAGGGAAAGGAAGAGCTGACCAAAGATATTTAAAAGAGAACCTGGAGAGTCAGGATGGGCAATGAGAAAAGTGTTAGAAAGAACCAGGATAAGCAAGTGCCTGAAAGGAAAGTAAATTCTATCTCTTTCTTCCTTCCTCCCTCCCTTCTTTCCTTCCTTCCCTTTCCCTCCCTTCCCCTTACCTTATTATTATTGTGTGTGTGTGTGTGTGTGTGTTGGTCCACTCCTCCTTAAAGCCTGGGAAAGAAAATTTAATGAGAAAATGAATAACAGCATGTTTAAGTTATTTAGTTTGGTCAAGAATAATCTAAAAAGTGATTCTATTAACTCCCAAGAGTATTAGCATGATCATTTTTTTTCTGACTAGTAGTGGCATTTATTTTCCATGTCACAAAAAAATAGCAAAAGAAAAAAAGAAAAGAAATCAAGTTCAAATTAAAATAAGAAAAAAAAATGAGATCTAACAAAAATTCCTTTGTGTAATAAAATTTTGGAACAGGTAAACTAGGGGGTTTATAAAGTTACTATTCTTGGTATACAGTATTTCCTTGGGAATCTATAGATAAGCAAAGATGTTTACTACATAGAAGGTAGGGAGATGGACCAAAGAATCTCTCATTTTGTGGTGAGAGAAAACCCTACTCAATCTTAAATTCCTTATCCTAAGAGAACACAGCACGTACTGAATTTGAGGTGTCAGGACAGCCAAAAGAGTAGAGCAAACTTAGAATTCCTAATTAGCATGATAACAGACAACTGCCAGATAATAATAACTAACCGTTGCTGAACACATACAGGTGAGATGCTGAAGTAAGCCCTTCACAAACATTAAAAAAATTAAAATTCCTTTTACTCAGAGACTTGGGGGAGCCCTGGTTATGTCTGCCATTTTACAAGCTGGAAATAGACATGGAATTAGTAATTTGTGAAGCTGAAATGTAAATCCAGCTGAGCATGATTCCTGAACTCTGAGTTAAGACAAGAGCTTTCTAATAGCTCTAAGAACCATTAAGAAGAGTATGTCAGATTCTCATGTGCTAGAGATGTATAAAAGAATGAACATTTGTCATGTATAACAAAGGTTTTCTAAAACTAATTTTGTGGGGTTTTATAATTCTTAAGCACCTACCCTTATTTCTTGAGTTTTTACTGTTTTGAGATGACACACTCTGTGTATTTAATTTATTTTTCTGCTTATTTATTCCCACCTATGATGGCATGATGCTGTTTTCTAGTAACATATCAGTCAGAAGCCAATAAAGATATTACAGTCTTTCACTTTGGCTTACAAACTTATAAAAATTGTGTCTCCTATCTAAAGCTGACTCTTCTCAAGTTCAGATGCATTCACATGCTTGGTTAAAAAAAAAACACGTTCTATTTTATTCAGAGGAAAAGAAAGGAAATAACATTCTGTACGTTGCCCAGTTCTTGAGAAACACAAAATATTTTGTGTCTTCAGACAATATGAAATTATTTTGCAGCTGAGCAATTAGATATTTCTAAAAACCACTTGGTATAAACTATGAATGGTCTGGCACTGAGGATGCTTTCACTTGAGCTCTGGGACACAGAATAGAAATCAATGTCTCACAAGGTCTGAGCTTCACTCTTCAGTTTTGTTTCCAGCATTTCTAAACCACCATTTTTGCACACAAAGTGGGGTTTCAGATGTGATGACAAACTGAAGAGAAAATTGACGGTCTGTGGTTTGTGCCTTGTCCGATTTAGAAACAGAACTCCTCCTTTCCATTCTGCATTAAGCATATCTGTGTTTACACAAAGAACAAGAATGAAACTCACTTTTAGAAATTGCAAAGAAGGGTCTCAGTGGGTTCTCAGAGTTAAATATCTTGTCTTCTAGAAAATTACAAAATCTTGATTGGTTATGCGCTGTATTTAACTATTTATATCTGATTAGAATGTCAAGAAGATGTGTAAGATTTGAATTAGAAAATCTAATCCATGGTGATTTTGTATTTCCTCTATTGACAAAAATAAAAATACGAATTTTACAATGAACTGAAAATTGAAATAATTTATTTCATTTTAGGATAATTTATGTTTGGTAGTAAACTTTGCGAAATGCTGCTTCTAAGCAGAGTGATTATGACAATCTGGTATCATCACATTATTATTTATTGTGTTTCCATCCCATTCATTCACTATGTTTATGGTTCTTATGTGTTTCACCCTGTGGCCATTTTATGCTGCATATATGCATAGATCTCTACAGTACAAAAAATAAAAGTTCAAATATTCGCCCCCACTTAAGAACATGGAAATAAAATAAAACAACCTGCAGAGTTTCACAGAGGGTAACAGATACAGTAGCCTAACTGTAGTCCCCTCCTTCAAAAGACATAATGTAATTTATGCATAAGAAACTGAAGTCATTTTCCTGGGAATGCCTCCTTAGAGTTTAGGGGAAGAGGAAGCATATGATTCCGATCAGAAAGTTTGGTGATAAATAATATTCTAACAATTATATCCTGGGATTTCTCTTACATGGATAAAGACTTCAGAATCCCGGTAAAAATCAGTAAAGATATAAAGAGACTAAGTGAAGTCGCCGTTCAAGAAATTAAAAAAAACAATTTTTGAATTTCAAATATCCTAGCTAAAATATAAGTGCCGGCTTATTGTAATTTCACATTTTCTCTACTCTATTAAGTCATATGATGGCATTGCTTTCTCCACACATCACAGTAAGTATTATTTGTTTATTGATTTATATCAGGGATTACCAAATACCTGGTAAGGGACTTCTACTCCCATTTTGAAACCAAACTAGGCATCAGAATAATTTAAAACACAACTCTCTACACAGCCACTAACTCTACCTTAGAGCTGGTATTTGAGTTAAATTTATTTGCTAAGATAAACACAAAATTTCATCAGGGAAAATATAAAGATACATATTTTATGATATGTGAATGCCTTTGCCAGTAGATGGCAGGAAGCATGAGTTATTCACCAGAGAAGTCCCTAAATGCCTATGCACATAAGAAGAAGGACACTTTTAAATTTTCTTATAGTTAACCTTCCACAACCTGGGAAATACCAACCAAAAAAGCCACTTCCTTATGTATAATAAATCACAGGTTCTCAGAGATGAAAAGGCTTTAAGAGATACCTAGTACAACTTTTGATCAGATGCATTCTCTATAGCACCTTTAGAAACACCAAGAGGGTATTTCAGATTCTTTCTGGAATGCACATACATATATGCAAACACACATGTATGTCTTTTTTTTCTTTTCATATTTAACCTTAGTCATCCTTTATCAGTCCCTCTTGAAGTATATGGTTGGTTATCAATATTTGTTTAACCCCATTTAAAGCTATGATCTTTTAATCAACTATTTTGATTTTGTTATCATAATGTTATTTTTTTCTTTGTGTTTATATAATTCAGGAATTTTGCCTTCTCATGTGTTGTTTTGTTTTCATAATATCTAATGCTGAGCATATTATGTTTGATTTTATTAAATTGTCCCTGGAAGTTTACACCTTGATTTTTAATTCTAATAATGGCTGCCCTTAAATTAAAAAAGAAAACACCTATTGTATAACATTTCAAAGAAGTCTATTGACTCCATCAATGACAGCAAAATTGACAGCTTTAATTTTAAGTTTACGTATTCTTTCCAACCATCAAAAATTTCTTAGATTACATTTTGTCTTGTTATTTCCTGCCCCCCCAATTCCTTTCTCTCCCAGTCTCATATATGCTTACAAGGAGGATGACAAGATCTTCCTGAGTTCTCTTAAGTACCTGTGCGATTTTGGGGGGATGTCTTTTTGGATCTTAAGCCTCTAAGACAATTATAAAACAGTTGGTGTCTCCAAGCCATTTCTTCCTATATTGGTGACTCTGCTGTTCTCGGGGCCAGCATATGCAGCAAGCTACCTCTGCCATCAGACTTAGTAACAAAGTGCAGAGGCTGGCTTTGTCTAACCCCTTTGTAGTCAGTTGCCTCCCACATCAGCGGCCACTCGGTTTTGTGGCAGGAAATGTCATGGAAGACAACCTTGGTTCTCCTTGCATACTCTCGAGGCATAGCTAACACTGCAAATAATAGTATTAATTTGTGGATGAAACAGTCTCATTATTTTGTCCACGTTTGTCCCCATCCCTAGATTTTGAATCTCTAAGTTAAATGGCATTACTACTATCTTGCCAGGGTTCATTAAGGTATCCATTCATTTTTGCATCACTGGAGTTAATGTCTCTTAAATATACACACTTTGCGGTGTTTATACTGCGACTCACCAAAATGAAAAAAATGCACGTTGATTACTCATCTTCAGAGGACATTATTAGCTGAACAGATCAACTATCATTCAAAAGATGGTGAGAAATATTCTTTCTGCTGCTCTCAAAATAACTATGGATCTACTTGTAACCTAAAAGCAGAGTACTGGTTACTACTCAGCTGCTGTACCAGCTGCAGCTTCTAGGCAAGTGACACGTATCAGCTATGGATGATTGCCCCCATTGTGCGCAGGCTGTTGGCGTAGGGTATGCAAATACGATGCTGTTTGTGAGGGCTCATCTGGGAAGGCTTAAAAAAATGTTCAATGTCAAAATTGTGGATGTCACCTTGAAAAATAATTTTTTGAATGTTTGTCAAGATTATTTTGCATGCCTTTAACCATTCAAGCAGAATAACGTTTGTGTGTGTGTGTGTATGTGAAAATAATTTGATGTCTTCTTTCTAAAAGCTTCACTTCTAATTTCAATGGTGTTAAAATATATATATATATATATATATATATATATATTTGTTGTTGTTAGTGATACACTCTGCACTAACATCCTAAAACCAGGTTGTTTACAAATCTTATAACATCGGCTTTGCTCTTACAACTCTCACTCTTTGAGAGAAGAATGAGAACTTTCAGAACTTGGAGATTTGCACATTAAAGGCTGAGAAGTACACTGAAAGAGCTCAAACCTAGAATAAAAAGTTTATTTTTATTTTAATAAATGTTATTGAGAAGGAAAGTTACATATTCAAACAACAAGCCCCGCACACTGTCAAATCTAGAAGCAAAGCCTAAGGAGCTGCAGAGAAATAAAGGGGCCAAATCACTGCAGTAAAAGTCAAGCTGAATTGCTTCTTGGAACTAAAATGAACTAACTCTAAACCTGGACAGTTAACTTACTTTCCAGAGGCTTTGATTTTGTCTTTCATAAGGAGCAAACAGGGAAGAAGCCTGATTTTAGAGACTCTCTAAGACATATTCCATTTAATCATTATTTTTCTTCTCAAATAGCTTTAATTACAGCATATAGAAAATGAATTGTTCTTAAAAAATAAACATGAAATACAAAAAATAAATACAGAGTAAAATTATAGAGCAGGAGCTATCTAGCTTTGTAATTGTACTAATTTATTTTTTAATCCTATGACATTCACTTACCATCTTTTCCTCTGATCTTATTCCATTATTCCTATGTTAACAAAGAAAAATTGATTTCCCTAGACTTGAAGTTAAGTTAGAATTACTACCAGAAAAATCTGCATTGTCATAGGACAATGACCTTGAGGTAATCAGAGAAATAGAAGGAACTTTAAATAAGGAAGGTATGAAGTGATTGCTAACTATAAGAAATTTGGCATTGTCCTACTTAATCTTTGGAGCAACACTGTGAAATCATCCTTGACTTACAATAGAAGAACTTGAGATATACTAGCATATAAGTCTAAGAGAATAGGGTCTCTGATGGTCACTGTTTAATCCCAGAACCAAGAAAGACACCCACATATAATAGATACTCAATAATATGTGTTTAATAAATTATGTTTTCACAAAATGTTCAATGTCATAGAACATAACAGCCACTCTGTGCTCTTCCATGAAAAGAAACTGCTTGGTCCTTAATATGAAGCATATTTTATGAATTGTGTTTTGACATTCTTTTTACATTCTTCACTAGCTACTCTGATTTTCTAGTGATTCTTTATGAATTTCATATAGGAAGAGGAAATAGACCCACACTGGTTCCTTGCCTCCATCTGCCTTGTTTTCTGCACAGGTGAAATACTTGGTCTACCTATTTAAGCTCATCTTATCTCACTTTAAAAAAAAAAAAAACTGTTTCATTTAAAAGTGTTTTAATCTGTTACAGCCCCAAACCCTTGCTTTATAGTCAAGCCATTCTTACAACTACTCTTCTTAAAAGCAAGATCTTACTTCTAATAACTTGATTCTTACTTTCTTCCTGGCTTCTATAATCATTCGCTTGCATTGACGCTTTAGCTCATGAGCCAGATATCTCTGTCATACTAGAAGGTATTTCCTCCCAAATTAAATATACAATGGAACTGGGTTCCAAAAGGCATCCTTCAAAAGACTTGTTTTCCAGATTTTGAATTCTTTATAAAATCTATCCCGTAAATCTTAGTGGGTTTTTATCTTCTTTCTCCCATTTTATATGTAACAAACAAAACTAGATTCTACGTATAGAACCCATGTCGCCTAACCTTTCCTCACCCATACCTCCGCTCTTGTCTTTAGGCATCTCCCTCTCATACTACTGTCTGGTCACGGATAATTTCATGTTAATTCCCAGAAAACATCATGGCATTTCATAGGCTCTTCTCTCTTTCTGGTATGTTTTTGCTATGTTTCTTCACTTGGAAAAATTTTCACATATTTCAAGAACCTATTTGTATATCATGTCTTTTAGGACTCTCATCTGTGCCAAGTGATTCCTTAACATAATTCATAAAAACTGTCAGCATAGCTAGAATTCTATTTCACTAATATGGTGCTGGGATAGTTGCTTAACTTTACTCAGTCCCCGTTTCCTCATTTGTGAAATTAAAATTCTGGGAACAATTCACAGCATTTTGTAAAATAACTAATAAGATATTTCTCACAAAGTACTAGCACACTTCTGGGCATAAAACAAACATATAATGCAAATCAAGCTGAGGATATAATGCAGTGTATTTCTTTTTTAGTCATTGAAACAGTATCTGAAATTATTTATTAGCAATGCCTTTAATCCAGGTAGCTCTATTGAGCTCACTACCCAACTCCATCCCTCTTTCTATTTTGTCTGATCCATAAATGGTATCACCAGTTAGAGATGTGCCCAAACCAAAATCCTGGATGACATTCTTATGCTATCCTCAATATTCAATTGATTCGCATTTGAATTGTGTTCAACTATAATCTATGTTCTAAATAAATATATTGTTCTAATACATTTATTGTCAGCACATTATTCACAGAACTATAGTGTTATGTATTGTTCTGAGGCCTTCTATGATGGCCATATTCCTTCCAAAGTTTATTACCAAGTTATGGGACTAATTTTCTCATTTGTAAAACTGTCTCGACTTTTTCCCTCTGGAATATTACTAACAATGTCTAATTTAGCATATCTGAAAATAAAATGAGCAGTTTTTCATTTAACAAATGTTCAAAACCTGTCTAAATATTCAACAGAAGCTTTTTTGATAAGCATATATGGGCAATATATTTATTTAGAAATTCACTTATTCATAGTAGACATTACTCATGATTCCTAATTTGATATACTCCTTAATAAAATAAAGTTACATTCTTGATTTCTATATCCTTTCTTTTTTTTTTTTTCATCAAGATCTGGGACTTCTGGTGTGCCTTTGCTTGGTACTGAATACAAAATAACTTCTTTCCTTCTATCTATATTGCTTACACTCACAGTTTGGCAGGGTACTAGATAATTCCACTGCATAGTTCCTTACCCATTCACTGATTAAAGAGTACATGTTATCACTTATTTATTACTTGCCAACCCACAGTGCTGATTTCTGAAGACAAGAAAAATAAGGCTCCCACTGCCACAGCACCTGCAGTCTGATGTGGGATAAAGATTAGCAACAACTGCAATACAGTGGGATACATGTTCCAATGGGGAAATTCTGGATGGTGTGGGAGCCTATAGGAAGTCCATTAGGTGGGAGACCATGGAAGACTTTCTGAGGGAAATGATAGCAAAGATAAAATATGAAAGGAAAGAGAAAATGAAACAGAGAAAGGTGGGATGGACAGGATGGATGGAAATACCAGAATATTCCCAGGGGAAACGAGTAGTAACTGTAGAGACCCGGAAGGGCTTGGCAGATTTGGGGAAATGAAATTGGTACCAGATGGTTGGAAATGTTTGTGTCTGTGCTTGAATGCATCTGCATGCATTTGTGTTGAGGATGCAAGAAGGGGAGTGGCAACAGATAAACTCAGGCAACATTTCTTAGGGCCTTATTTAGGATAGAGATGAACAGGATCTAAATCAGTACCGGAGTCTGCTAAATGCTGCTATGCTATTAATTTTCCAGTATAATAAACAGCTTGTACTCCAGTCAAATCAGAACATTTGGTAAGAATATTCCAAGAATGTTGTTCTATCTCTTTGAGATATTCTCTCCGATCTTTTCCTTAAGGCCACACAGTACTTGGGTTTCCTTCATATGACACGTCCTTCATAAAGCCTTTCTTTGCCTCCACTAAGTAAATGCACTTTCCCCTTTTTCTGAAACTGCATAACTTTGTTTTTCTCTGATATAATACATCAATATCTTCCCTAAAATACAGATATTTGAAAACCTACCTTCTTCCGTTAATCTATATACTTGTGAGAAGGTATTGTATCTTAATTATTTCAACCTGCTTTACAACATATTTTTTTGAAGATTCGTATGGTTGAAGAATACTCTATCAGGCATGACAGAAAGCTAAGAAAATGAATAATATGCTTCTTAGCAAACTTTCAAGCTGTAATAACAAATAGATACACAATAATGCATAATTTTCCATATTTTGTTCCTGGTTTGGGATGGCAGGAATGACAATTTGCCTATGATTTTTCTTTTTGATTTCAAGTTTTATGTATGCTGATGCCACAGAAGTTGGAATTTAGATATTTTTCAGTTGAAAAACATCAATATAACTCATGTTGATTTTGAAGAACACTGTGCTACTTTGTAGATGAATCAACCATGAAAACGGAATCAAAGAAGGGTGATGATAACCAATTTTGGACAGCATTTTGTGAGGACTGTGAGCTCAGGCAGTTATTTGAATAAATGTCTTTGAACTAAGTGCACTGGTTTCATAGTATTGAAAATAGGCCTTTTGACTTTGATCCTTTTGGGAAATTACATGCCAAGGACTAGACCGGTCCATTTTATCAGGAGTATCAGAGAGCATTTGAATTCAGCATTCTAAAACTTCTGCTTTTCACTTCTCCATCTGTGTTGTAAGATGGCTGACTGCAGTTGAGAATTATCTGTGTATGGATTTTTCATCTGTGCAAGGCAAGGATCTATAAAAGTATTCTTAAAAAGCATATTTATTGAGGATTTGCTAAGTGTGCTGGATTGAAACTGTTAGGTACCCCAGAAAAGCTATGTTCTTTAATCCTGATTCATTATTGTTGACTGGGATCTTTATGGTTAAATTGTTTCCATGGAGATATGTCTCCATCCATTCAAGGTGGGGCTGCTTACTGGAGCCTTTTAAGAGGGAACAACTTTGAAAAAAGCTTCAGAGCCCACACAGCCAGAGACCTTTGGAGATGAAGAAAGAAAACACCCTTGAGGAAGTCTTTTGAAATGAGAGGCTTGGAGAGAAAGCCAGCTGACATTGCCACATGCCTTCCTAGCTGACAGGTGTTCTGAACCCATCCGTCTTTCACACCCAAGGTATCTTTCTCTGGATGCCTTAGTGTGGACATCTCTACAGACTTAGAACTATAAATTTGCAACTTAATAAACTCTCTTTTCAAAAGCCATTCTATTTCTGGTATATTGGATTCCGGCAGCTTTTAAAAATTAATACACTAAATGATAACATTTTACACATTTCTTATCATTATTTTTCATACAAAAATGTCTTCAGTACAGTTTTACTTCTGCAGATGAAATAAACCCTCTTCTTACATACTATTTCACAATATTCAGACTGACTTTCATATCTCTTCTAGATTTTCTATATTCTAGACCAAATATGCTCAGCTTCTTCAACTATTCATCAAAATAATGTGTTTTAAATGTCTCATTGTCCTGAATGGGCTCTTTTATTTGTTTCATCTTTCTTACAACATAGCAATCATCTTTACACAGCACACCAAAGACACTTTGGTCAGCCATGTGGAAGTCTCACTTACTTTGCTCAGAATATGGTACTTTGCAAGTTACAACAACAAACATAGTTTTCTGGGCAGTCAAAACATATTGATGCCTCACTAAATTTATGGCTAAGTTTATAAAGATGTTTTCGATATTATAAATACTATAGAGTTATATCAGCATTCTAAATGATAAACGTCATTTCTAACCTGCAAAGTTGCATCTTTCCAATTTTTTTAATTTGGCTACTATTGATATTGACATGCCAAGTACAGTACCTGAATAACTAGGAAAACCTGTAGAACTGATCAAATTTGAATAGCCTGTTCTAGATTCTGAATCTAACAGATTAAAAAAAAAAAAAAGAAAATAGAAAAGAAAACAAACTAGCCAGGGAGCTAGTGCCTTATGTCATATAATCAGAGACTTCTTATCCAAGTTTCATGTAATCAATCATTAGCAATCTATTCGTTAATGAAATATTTTTGACAAAATATACTGAGAATTTTCTGCATAGTTAGAAAAGAACATCTAGAGATTAAATGTTATTTTCAAATGATTTTACAATAAACTGTATTGAGAAAGTGAAGAAAAACACCTAAAAGGAAATTATTTTCTTATGAAATAATTGTGTTAATAAAATGAAATTAAAATTTACAACTTTCAGTGGTGGAAACTACAGTGTAACATTTCTTCAGAAAACATTTTAACTATTACAACATAAAAATATATTTGAAGATAACTAATATCTATATTAGTTTTCATTCTTATTTTTGACATGGGCAGGCACCAGAAATCGAACCCGGGTCTCCGACATGGCAGGAAAGAACTCTGCCACTGAGTCACCGTGGCCCATCCCTGTATTATTTTAATGTCAAAATAAAATTTGTTAAGCCTACTTATTTTAATCTGAACACATAAAATAACATTCTCTTTAGTTTGAAACTGTATTCTACAGCATATGTATACTATATATTATATATATATATATTTTTAAATTTTTTTTAGAACAATGAGTAAGAAAAGCAGCTCATTAGAAAATAAGGTCCAGTCTACCTACATTATTTTAGCTTTTTGCAGTTGCATTGTTCAAATTAAGCTTTTCATCTTTTCTGTTGGCATTTTAGACTGGATACAGTAGCTAAAGCTTAGCCATCGGCATTTTATCATCACATTTACAAAGAAAAGCAAACATCAAACTCCCAGGTTTCTGGGAACTACAGAGCAAATATGCCAAGAGGAAAAACAGTTGCCTGGCATAGACTTTTTTCTTCAGAACTGTAGAAAGAGATAATTTCAAGGTCTTTCCAGACCCAAGAGAGCTAGAGGGCATTCATGAATACAGCAGTTCCCTTCTTCTTTTCTCAAACAAAGAGAAGTTGTCACTAAGGAGGAGGGTGTGCCCAAATAGCACAAATGTGAAAATGGATTTTTATTATCAACATTTAAAAGCAGAAGCACATGCCAAAGATGATATGGTTGTAGACATACTGCAGGCATCCTAAGACTATTTTGTCTGTTGCTATGACTCTGGTCTACGACACACCTCTCTCCAAGTGAAAACTGAACCCTAACAAGAAATAAGAGGGGCATCATTTTAAATATCGGGTTATTATTTGAGGAGTGACTCTATCAGCAAAGAGTTGCATGTATGTATCACATGGCTACAACATGTAATTTGTTCAATGTATACCCAATATATATCTCTGTATGTCACAGATATTCAATATATGCACTTCTTGGTTTTAAATATCAAAAATACCTCCCCCCCAATCTATCAGCTAATAAGGGTATCTTTAATGTTAGTATCATCCTACCAATAATTTATTTTCCTTTTTTTAGTCAGTGCTTCTTAAATAGTTTCTGCTCCCAGGTTCCAAGATATTTATACATTTTATACATTAGTTTTTAAAAACTTTTTTTTTTTTTTAAATTTGCATATGGGAAGGAGGCACCAGGGATCGAACTCCAGACCTCCAGCATGGCAGGTCGGAGCTCTGCCTGCTGAGCCATGGCAGCCGCCCTAAAAACTTTTTTTATTGTGTCATATAACATATAAGCAAAGAAAGAAAAAAGCAATAATTGCCAAAGCAATCTTCAACAAGTAGTTACAGAGTTCCCAAAATTTACCAAGGGCTACCATTCCATCATCTCAGATTTGTCCTTCTAGCTGCTCCACAACACTGGAGGCTAGAAGGAATATGTTTGTTTATGATCACTATTGATTTTTTTTCTCTTTTGTAAAAATAGCATACATAGAAAAAAGCAATACATTTCAAAGCACATCAGAACAATTAGCTGTACAACAGATTTCAGAGTTTAGTATGGGTTCAATTCCATAATTTTGGATTTTTTAATTCTAGCTGCTCTAAGATACTGGAGACTAAAAGAAATATCAAATAAGTATTCAGCACTCATACTCATTTGGTAAACCCTACTTCCTTTATATAACTCCATCATCACCTTTGATCTTTCTCCCACTCTGTAGGGGTATTTGGGCTACGCCTGTTCTAACTTTTTCATTTTGGAAGGGCTGTCGATATATGGAATAGGGGGATGGAACTAGTTGATGTTCTGGAGAGGATGGCCTCTCTGCATTTCAGGACTTATCTGGTTCAGAGACCCATCTGGAGGTTGCAGGTTTCTGGAAAATTACCCTAGTGCATGGCTCCTTTGTACAATCTTATATAATGCCCTAGGTGTTCTTTAGGATTGGCTGGAATGGTTTTGGTTGGGGTTTGGCACGTTATGGTAGGTAGCAATGTCTAACCGAAGATTGTGAAACAGTGACCTCCAGAGTCGCCTCTCCATTCTATTTGAACTCTGTCAGCCACTAATATTCTATTTGTTATACTTCTTTTCCCCCTTTTGGTCAGGATGGAATTGTTGATGCTAAGGTGCCAAGGCCAGGCTCATCCTTGGGAGTCATCTCCCACGTCGCCAGGGAGACTTTCATCTCTGGAAGTCATGTCCTGTGTAGGGGGCAGAGCAATGATTTCCCTTGCAGAGTTGGGCTTAGAGAGAGTGAGGCCACATCTGAGCAACAAAAGAGGTCCTTCAGAAGTAACTCTTAGGCATACCCACAGGTAGGCTAAGCTTCTCTGCTACATACATAAGCTTCACAATATGCATTAGTTTTTAATCCAAACAGAGTCTAAATCATTATGTTGTACTAGATATGAATTCAATTTTATTTTCCTTCAGATATTAAGTCAGTTTGTCCCACACAAATTACTGAACAATCCATCCTTTTCACCTTATTTTATGGTATCCCCTTTCTTATGTATTGATTTCTGCTATACACATGCATCCATACCTGATCGCTTTCTTTATTCCATGGGATTGTCTGTTTTTGGATAAGTAACACACTCTTGTTATTATTAAGACTTCATAGTCTGTGGTGTGTTATATGGGAAGATCTCTTTAATGTAGCTTTTTAGAGCTATTCATAGACATTTCTCCCTATATATAATTTCAAATACAATTGCTTTGTTAATTTAAAAAGTAAAATGTAATTAATTGGAATTTCAGGTAGTATATCTTTATTGTAAGGAAAAATGGCATTTTTATAATGTTTTCCCATTTAAGAACATGGAAATATTCTTTATTCATATCTTATATAACCTTTGTCAGAGATTTAAAAGTTTACCTAGAGGTCTTTCCTTTTCTTGAATTATTTCCTAAATATTTATAGTTTATATTGCTATTGAGAATAACATTATTTTTAGTGTATTTTATGGTTGTTCTTATTAAGAATTGATATCGACTTTTGGTGAGCTGATCTTGTTACCAGTAATCTGGCTGAATAATTTTAGTAGTTCTTGCCATTTGTTGATTTTAATTTTCAGACCTTGTTATCTATAAAGTATGGCAGCTTTATTTCTTCTCTTACAATCCTGAATACTCTGAATAGTATAACTTCTTTATACCTTTGACCATATCTTCTGTGCTGGTTTGAAAATGTCATGTATCCCTGAAAAGCCACGTTTTTTTTCCTAAGCCAATCTTGTGGAGGTAGACCCGATTTGGGGTGGAATCTTTTTGATTAAGTTGTTTCCATAGAGATATGACTGACCCGATTGTGGATGGTTTCCATGGAGATGTATCTCCTTCCATACAAGGGTCTTAATCCACTTACTATAGTACCTTAAGAGGGAACCATTTTCAGAAAAAGCTCGGAGCCGACACGGACATTTGGAGATGTAGAAAGAAAATGCCACTGGGGAAAGTGTTTGAAACCAGAAGTCAAAGGACCAACAAATCCTAGTCACATGACTTCCCAGATTGGCTTTTCTTGAGTCAAAGTATCTTTCTCTGGATGCCTTAGTTTTAACATTTTTATTGCCTTAGAACTGTAAACTGTAAACTTAATTATCCTTCCCACAGCCCTAGCTCTCCTTCTCGTAGAAACTTACTGTATATTTTGAGTTTGGATCATATTATATTTTGTTGTTGGCCCTATTTCATTTATATCTTCTATTACCTTTATTCTTTTATCTTTCTTTTCTTTTCCTTTTTTCTTTTTTTTCTTTTGTTACTTTGCACCTAACAATTTCTTGAATTGAATACTTAACTGATTTAAATATTAATTATAAATATAAGCAATTAAAATTATATATTTCCCTCTAAGTGCTGCTGTTAATGTTTTTCATATTTTTACATATTTTGTAGTTATTTATTCAGTTTTTTAAAGTAGATTTATTGAGATATATTTCACATACCATAAAATTTACCCATCTGTAATGTATATAATCCAGTGGTTTTGAGTATATAAGCACAGAATTGTACAACCATCATGACAATCTAATTATATAACATTGAAACACTTTCCCATAAAACCCCACCCCCACTAGCAGTCACTGCCCATTCCAGTTCCCCTTCCTTTACCAAAGCCACAGCTCCTGGCACAACCAGTCAACCATTTTTTATCTTTATGGTTTTGCCTATTCTGGACATTTTTCATAAATAGAATCATACAGTATATGTTTTTAATGATTGACTTCTTCCATCTAGCATAATGTTTTAAAGATAAATCTGTGATGTGACATGTATCAGTGCTTCATTTATTTTTATTGCTGAATAATATTCCATAGTAGAGATATACCACATTTTGTCATCTATGTTTGAAATTTCTTATTATTTATTTCTGTTATAACCAAAAGAAGATTTAGGATTATATTTTATAGTTTCTTAACATGTGATTTTAAAAAAATCTATCATATTGTGAATCACTTTAATAAATCTATCCTCTTGGGCGGCTGCCGTGGCTCAGCAGGCAGAGCTCCGACCTGCCGTGCTGGAGGTCTGGAGTTCGATCCTTGGTGCCTCCTGCCCATATGCAAACTAAAAAAAAAAAAAAATCTATCCTCTTATGGATACGTTTAATTATGCTCTATCATAATATTTAACATGCCTAATTAGTTCACTGCAATTTCCACATTTACTCTTTCAGGTATCATGTGGGAACTGCATTTGATTACATATGGGAACATTTTTTCTCTCTCCAAATGTAAAATCTTTGTTGACCAATGTAACCAGATAAACGCATACCTGTTATTTTGAAATCAAAGTAGAAAACAATTAGCCACTGGTAAAAACTATTGAATAACTATGGATTCTTGGTAAAAAATTGCAAACCTCTGGAGGGTCCAACTACTTCTCTCAATAGAAATATCATAAGAAAACCAAGACACATATAAATAAACTTGCATGGTTGAGTCAAATAATATATATATTTTTATCCTAAGATTCATCCCCCAAGAAGTGACATGTATAGCTTACTATTCTGATTGGTGAGAACAGTCCCCAGGTTGTTTGCTTTACAGTTAGTATTCAATTCAATGATTTTTCTCATTTGCATTTCAATAGAGAATAATCATTAGAAATGTCATTTCTCAGTAAAATGTTTATTTCCGGTGATCATCAGATAAAATATTCTTTTGAAAACCTATTTACTGGTAAAGGTAGAAGCTATTCATCTGTTGCAAAGCTTATGAGTCACTTTGAGTTTTAAAAAACAAGTTATTTGATTGTTCTGTGCTAATTGATACTGTCACTTTAATCTGTCTCAAAATGGGGAAGTAAAGAATCTATCTCATTACATATGAGGAGTTGTCAAATGAGTCATCCCTAGAGGAAAGCATCTCCAGTCACTGTATCTTTCCAAGAATAAGAGTTGCCAACAATAGATGCAAAGACATATATTAAAGATCTAAATTTGATGCTGTCTGGCTTTTTATATAATGCCAGATGAAGGAACAATCAGAGACTAGTATGTACCATATCCTCTTAAATTACTTGAAATAGGATTCCGTGACAACTTTTTTTAATATAAGCAACAACAAAAATGATTTTGCAATTTCAGTAATAGTCTCATGAAAAATTGCAGTCAAAATCTGAAAAAAAGTTAAAGTAATGACTGTCCTCAAATTCTTGTTGTTTAATTGGTCATTTGAAAATATTTCTCTGTAGTTTTAAAACATTAAAAATCATGAAATTTATTTTGTGCCTCAATGTAGAGGAGCAAAATTCCAGATACACACACAAGAGAGTAAGATAGAGTCAATTACTCTCCAGAAGGCAGAAGTAGAATCAGTGAGAGATAGCTATAAGGAATCCCGTTTTAGGCTATTGAAAAGATTGACTATGCTAATATTCAAAGGTTTTAAATAGTGGAATATAGTTGCTTCTAGAAGTGGTCAAGTTATTTGGATATCTGATACACATAAAGATGCCTCAAATCTACTTAGGAAGGTTGACTATGAGACGGCCAAATTCTCAACTCTAGAATGTAATACTCTATTAAGCAGTTACGACAGCATATTCAGCTAACAAAATCAGTCTCTTGTTTATAATTGTGGTAGTCAAACTTTAAATAATGTAAGCAATTTTTTTTCATTCCTGAACCTAGGGTATAATTTAAAAAATAAAATGAAATGTAACTTCAGAAAGTTTCTTCCAATTATATCTTAGATTTACATTTTTAATACATAAATGTAGGCAGATTCTATTTTAAATATTCCTAGCATACTGTCATTTATAGCAATTAATATCATTGCTAGGACATCTGAGTCATTGTAAAGAGTTTGACATATTAATCTATACAACAGTGAAATGGATTTATAAGTGTTCTCAACTCAAGTCATTTAAAAGATTAAATATAATTGTAGGGGTGTTTAAAAAAATAGTAACAAAGGACACATTTTTAGAAGTCAGGTATTTCATAATTTCTAACAATGTAGAGGAGTAGGTTTTCTCCTTTCTACATTTTTCTCGTAGGACTTTTCTAGCCAGGTCCTCATGGCTCTTCCTTATTCTTTCATCCTAAACTGCAGTAATTTTGCATTCTCTATTTTACTGAATCTTTCAACTGGTATACAACAAAATTATAGTTAACAGCTACTCAAACATTTAGTTGGTTTTAGCTAAAATTTTGGATTTGGAGTCATATTATTGGTTTTATTCAAAGTTACTTATTTCAGAAATTACTTCACAGATATTGCAATTCACATTGATCATGTCTGTGCTTGGAGCCATTTTTCAAATGAAATTGGACAGCTCTCCAGTTTCTTCAGAATCCTCTAAAGAGCTCTGGGATCATGCATAATGTTTATTCCTTAGTCATATATCACCTTCAAACTTCTGTGTTTGGTATTTTCGTCTTTATTACTCTCAACTCTTGGTCAGGTTATCTCACTTCCTTGGGTCCTCTCTTTCTTTCCATTTTGCATTGTTGGAAAGTACACATAATTTTATGGTATGTGGTGTGTGCATATGGCATATTTATATCATTAAACTCATAAGAATTCATGTCTTTTATGCACCACTGATTCCCTGAAATGTAAACCAATTGTATATTTGCTTGATTACAAGTAACAAAAATCTCTAATACGGTGACTTAAACAAAAGTCTGTATGATTTTCTCATATAAATAGAAGACCAAAGGCAGGTATTCCATGGATGGTAAAGCTGCTCAATGATCTTTTAGACTTTTTGATTGCATTTGTCTTTATGCAATACCATTATGATGGTTGGGTTCACGTGTCAACTCGGCCAGGTGATGGTGACCAGTTGTCTGGTCAGGCAAGCACTGACCTAACCATTACTGCAAGGATATTTTGTGGCTGGTTGATTTAACAAACCAGAAGGCTGGTTTGTTAAATCATCAGTCAGCTGATAGCATCTGTGGCTGATTAAGTCTACAATCAATTATGGATGTGTCTTCAACAGATGAGAGAATCCAATGAGTTGGTTTTGATTTCATCAGTGGAAGACTTTTAAGGGAAAAGAGAATCTTCACTGTTTTCTTCAGCCAATGGACCTCTCCTGTAGAGTTCATCTAGACCCTTCATTGGAGCTGCCAGCTTCACAGCTGGCCCTACAGATTTTGGACTCTTGCATCCCCACATTTACATGAGACATTTTTAACAATCTCAGATTTACAGATATCTCCCGTTGGTTCTGTTTTTCTCTAGAGAACTCTGACTAATACAACCTTTTCAAGGCACGGGTCTTTATCATCAAGATCGTCAATTCACCATCAGGGGTCACATGCTATGTCCATGATCTCAAGACATAGGCAGGATTTGAACACAGATCTATTTCGCTCTAAATCGTATGGTCTTCCCAACTTTACTCCAAAAACAAAGTCTCCCTGCCCCAAATAATATTGCATTATTTATAGGCATAAGGGAGTCTTTAAGCTGAGAGTTGAAAACCTCCTGCTAGAAATACAGTTAAAGCTGAAAATAAATTAAAATGGTAAGAGTCAAGTAATAATTATTTTTAAATAATTAACACCAGAAAATATTCTCTTTAGTGGATCTAGGTTAACTGTCAGCAATATACTGACAAATTCTGATGAAGACATATCTTATTCAACATTTTTTTATTTAATCAGCCAGGAGTGAGCTGATATATAATCCTCTGAGCTGGACAACCTGTAGGTAGATGCAATCACCTCACTGCCTAAAGTTTCACCTGTGCATTTTTTGAAATAACTAGGCATGCTTCATGTTTTAAATGATATTTTGTCTGTTTTCTTTCATTATTTTGTTTTGTTTTAGTTGGGGTTGGGGGGGCTGATACCTTTATGGTCATATCAAAACCTCATCCCACTAAAGCATTCCATAACTATCATCATACTGAAGATGCTTCCGGAGGTACCACAACGGTAGACTTCAAATTCCTTCTCTCCATCCTTTATCCCTGCAGAGTTAGTTTAGGAGTATGCACAACAACTACTTTTAAAGTCTTTTAATGCAAACTTAGGAAGCTGTTACTGATCTTCTTGTATATCTGAAGAGTCACAAATGAAAAGAGAGAAATGGCTCACTCATTTTGTGCTTTGATTTTCTTTCATCTTTCATAAAAAATGAAAGTCTGAAATAGTATATTTATTCCCACAATCTAAGTTTTATATGGAAATAAAACTTTCAGACATACAGTAAGTTTCCATTAAATTATTCTATACACACACAGAGAGTATATTTTTATGGATTGATCTCAACCATGCAATTTTCTTATGCTGGTTACCTTCTAAATGTTTAAGTACACAGTTTATGACTGCAGTGATCACTTTCTACCAAAATTGGTGGTTTACAGTCAAAGCTAAAAGCCATCTTAGGTTAATAAAAACATTGATTTTCTCTTCATGAGTCTATACTTTGGGCACTATTTGATTACTTGATTTTTCCTCCTTATGCTTATATACACTATAAATGACAAACATTTCTTTGTGTAAAGCACAGTACATATATTATTCAAGACTGTTTAAACTATTTTACCTTCCTACCTGACACATCTATGCTTGGAGAGGGTTAGATAAGTTGTGTGTATTAGTTATTAAAGTTAGTTTGACCATATAATTTATTGCCAAAACCAATACAATTTTAGAGTGAAAGGGGTAACTACTATTAATACTTACACCAGGTAGCACATATAAATTTAGATATATATGGCAACAAAGATTTATTGGCACCTACATATTTAATCTCCACTGTTATTCCACATAGTTGGAACAAAAGGTCTTTGCTACATCTGGATTATTGATTCTAGAAGAACAAAACACTTTACTTTCAACAAAGTTAGAACATTTTTCCTTTTCTCACATTTACTCCTTTTAATTAAAAAGGCAGACATTTATAAATGTTTTTATTAATTTATACAAACAAATCAAAAAAAGTGAAATACCTCCCCAAACTACTTATTCTATACCAGAAGTAAACACTGCTAGCAGGTTTTTATATATTCTGACAGATAGTTTAGACATGTGTTTATGTGTATAAGGGAAACATTCAACTTTTAAATGATAAAAAATTATACATAGTCTACAACTTGATTGATTGTTTTCTTTAATATGCTTCATGGGCATCTTCCATGTGAAGAATATATAGTTACTCATTTTGTATAACAGCTAAATTCCTTGAATGTGCATAGCACAATATATTTCATCAGTTTGCTTCTGTAGGGTACTGAGTTATTTCTCTTGTTTTGCTACTGCAAACAGTGCTGTAAAATTCTTCAGTCATGGGATTGTGTGTTCTCACAAATATTTCTATAAAATAAAGTTGATAAAGTGGAATTGTTAACCATAGTAGTTATACATATTAAGCAATAATAGATTTGTCAATAATATACTAACAAATTTCCCTCCACAAATGTCATACCTTTGTATGTCACTTACAAATTATACAGAAGAGTTCTCTTTTAACTGTTTACCAGCCACGGATCATTATTACACTTTTAATAACTTAATTAATCTAAAACCTACATACCATAAGATTCACCCTTTTATTCAAGTGTACAATTTAGCATTTTTTAGTTTATTCACATTTAGTGAATTTTCACCACCCCTAAATGAAAACATATCCCGTTAGCAATTATTCTTGCTTGTGCTTTTGGTGTTTTATCTGAGAGAACATTGCCTAATTCAAGGTCATAAGGATTTACAACTATGTTTTCTTCTAAGCATTTTATAGTTTCAGTGCTTACATTTATATCGAAGATCAGTTTTGAGTTAATTTTTATATATGCTATGAGATAGAGGGACAAATTCTTTCTTTGCATGTAGATATCCAGTTCATTATTACTCTTTTAATTTTGCTAGCTTGTTAGGTGAAAATGATCTTATTTTTTAACTTAAACAACATGGATTAAAAATTGGGGTTTAATATGTATATTCATATATTTAATTTCAGTTTTCACATCTTCACCTATGTATTGTCTATCCATGTTCTTGTTCTATTTGTATGTATATTAATTTTTCAATGCATGGAGGAAATGCACCCATCTTTTCTCTTTTATAGAAGAGGAGACTAAAGACAAACTCTAATTCTCTTGAGAAAAATAGCTATCGAAGTAGTTCCATAGTATTTCTAATAACACAGTTTGACCTATTTAAAACTGCAAAATAAAGCAAGGCAGTAAAATACAGCAAATATAGTAAAAAGAAAGTTTTACTTATTTAAGGATAAAGTCTCATTTTTTGATAGTTCGTGTTATAGAAAATGTTCAGAATACTTCATATTCAAATGCCTTAATAACTAGTAAATGCATAAAGTATTTATAAAACTTTGTAAAAGCTTTTTGATTTTAGTTTCACAGCCTAACTTCTAGAGGATACCTTAATAAAACTTAAGACACGTTTTTGTTTCAGAAGTGATGAAAAGTTCTGTATTAGTAAACTTTACTCTGTATTATTTAAAAAAATGATTTTTTATCTGAATACATTATATTTTATTTAAACACAACACACACACATTAGTACAAAATCTTGGGTTCAATTTTTATATAATCTCAGAATTGTCTTAGAAACACATTCCAGTTAATGAAAATAGTACATCTGAACTAAGTAACTGATTTTTAAAATTACATATGTATGCAAAGAGTATTTTTAAAATCACTGAAAGAATTTTATTAAAAGTTGATCTTTAGTTAATTATCCAGTGGCATGTATTTATTAAGTATAGCACTGTATGATTCAAGAAATTAAAAAGGGTAGAGAAATGCATTTCAAGAAACAAACATTTCAGTGTAGTCTAAATTGTAAGGGACCTAACCACTGAAGAACAGAAGATATTAAAAAAGAAAGTATATTTATCCTTCAAATATGAATTAAATTTTGGAATTAAGTATATTTTACAAAAAACTAGACTGATTTTTGGTTAATGTTGATATTTTCATTTTCCCCAAATCATTTTATTTTGATGACTGGATCTTTCACTATATTTAAATATTGGACATGATAATATTTTATTGACAATTTATTAGAATATGGAAATTTGTAAACAGCTTCACTTCCGAGTTTCATAACAATCTGAAATATTTTTTACAATGTTAAACATTGTATCTAGAGTACCTACTCACCAATTAATTTAATATTTAGCAAATGCTTAGAATGGTTCTAGGAGCTTAGCTTGCAGCAGTGAATAGACAATGCTGAAATAAAGATTACATTTTAGCAAGGAGAATGGGAAAGCAATCACATAAACAAATAAATGACCTATCTGATCACAGCAAAGGGTGCCACGATGACAATAACAAGGGACAGCATGTTGAAGAACAAAGGAAGGGAAAAGAGGCAAATTTAGATAAAAAGTCAAGAAAATTCTCTCAAGGTAGGTGTTATGTGAGCTAAGTCTTGAATGATGAGGAGAACTTAGTATTTTGAGGAATTGCGTTAAAGTGTTTCAAGTATAAGGAGCAAATGCAAAAGCCCCCAAATAGAAAGGTTCTTGGTGAAGCCAAAATCAGGGTAGACAAAGGATGGTAATCAAAGTGGAACCAAAGAGCCATATGGATGCCAAAGGAAGTCAAGTGACAGATCAAGCAAGATATTTCAGAGACTTGTAAGTAAATTTTAAGTTATTGTTAAGTGCAGTGAGGACTTAGGCAAGGGGATGAGATCATCTGATTAACATTTTGAATAGATGAATACTTTTGGGAGAATAAAGCAATGTGTCAAAGTGGAAGAGACATAGCAGAAGGGTAAAGGTGGCAAAAAGAATATGGACATTTTTGAAAAATATGTTTACAACATTTACTACAAATAAAGAATTATCTACCTTTCTATCTGTATATATACATATATATCTACCTACCTACCCAATTTATGATGTCTTAAGAACAAAAGGACCAAAATCTTATAAAGAAAGGGCAGAAGGTACAAACTGACATTTCATATAAAACGAACCATCACTAGACTTTAAAATATCCTCTATGAGATTGGCAAAATCTTGAACTTTATTACCAAATTATCTTCCCTAAAATGTATTTTGATAAAAGTAAAACGTGATGTATACTCAAGCTATTCATTGCAGCAAAAGAGAAAAATAAAATCAAATGGATATCAATTGGAGGACTAATTGACTAGACTGTGGTATAGTCACTCAGTGGAATATAATGGTAAAAAATAAAAAAGAAAAGAGTGATGTATGCTGCTACAAAATATCTCCAGGATATAAGTAAAGTGAAAAATTAGTATGCATAGTATGCCAACTTTATGTAACTAGAAGAAGTGAGGAAGAAATGTATATATAGTTTTCCCTCATATTTAAAAAAAACGAAAAAGAAAATTAAAATTAAAAAGGTAATTTTCTATAGAGAAAATAGAAGACTGAGAAAGAAGCAGACATCTCTGAATGTACTTATTCACAGTTTTGACTTTGGAACCATGCACAATTTTTACATACTTTTGAAGCAAATTTAAATTCAAATTCAAATTTTTAAAGTTACCCTTAAATATTAAAATCCAAATGAAAGAAATAGGAGGGCCATCGTGGCTCAGCAGGCAGAGTTCTCCTGCCAGGCCGGAGACCTGGGTTTGATTCCTGTTGCCTGCCCATGTGAAAAAAAAAAAGAAACAAATAAACCTAAGAAAAAGAAGAATTGTTTCAAATGACATTTTTAGAAGAATAATTTCAAGGGGCATCTTTAATAGGCCATCTAATTCTAAGTACAAAAATACCCACATGAAAACCTTGAACTACATTTAGACATGTTCTTACTAATATTATAATTTTCCTTAAACTTTAATTTATACGTTAAATTGACAAATAATATTTGTTAGAAATTAATATTTTCAGAATATATAGACAATAATATGTATGAATAGAAAATACAAAAAGGTAAATTACCTTATTAAAAGCTTAAATTTGAATTGGAAATATCAAAATAAAATTTATTTCTAAAAATAAAAAAGTACCTGGCTTTGAATAATTAAAAGACTTAAAAGGAAAGATGACCCAGAGTAGCAGCAAGCTTCCCTGGAAACAAAATTGTGTTCTTTATGTCATTTCCCACTATAAAGAACCAGAGATCCTTGGAGTAATGGCTGATTCCACGTCTGGTGTAGAAAATTTATGAGATGAGTTCATAGCATCTTGTGAAAGAAGGCAAGGCTGTTCTCAAAGAATACTTCAGTCATAATAAAGTGGCTCCAACTGGCCAAAAATGGTACCCCACTTTGAATGCGAATATCGTAATTATTTTGACTGATTAAAACACATAAAAATGTTAAAATACATGATTGCTATAATATCAAAGCTGCTTTATCCGAGGAAGTTGTTAAGGATGGAATCATAATTTACTAAAGATTATTATTTTTCCCACCTTTTCTGTAAAAGCTATTTCAGAATGAAAAATAACTGATGAGAGTCTTATTCATATTAAATTTCCACCTATTGCATGGTAGAAGAGTAGAATTAAAATTTTACCATTTATTTATAAAGTAGTAGTGGATTAAGGTAAGGATCACCACTGATTGTTAAAACCATAGATTAAGCATTAATGGGGAAGATAATGGAAGGATTAGACTACTGTACTTAAAAATCCATCCTGAATCTTTACTTCATCTGAAGTGAAACAACCAGTGACACATTAGGCACTACACAACACAGACTTTGCCATAATTTCATCCTAAATTAAATCAAACCTCCAGAAGTCCAAACACCTACAACAAACTTTGCCATCACAATAATGCAATGTTATCTCTTCAGTAAATCCATAATATGAAAAACTTAGAAAGAAATCTTAGATTAAAAGAGACTTGACTTACACATATCACCCAATTTCAACGTGTGAAATTTACACTGACTTGCTTAAATCACAGTGATGTAAGCAAGTCAGTGTAAATAGGCATGCTTTTCAGACAATCAGGGAACTCAAAGAAGAGCTGTATATTAAATGATATTAAGAAATTATTGTTAAATTTTATTAGATTAAAGATCATATCATAGTTTTGTTTAAAAAGTCTTAAATGTTTGTGGATTAAGTTATAATATTATGCCTAGCATTTAGTTTAAAATATTATCATGTGGGAGAAGTGGAAGCACACAAGTGAATGCATTGATGAAAAATATGTGACAACAAATTGATAAATATTAAAGCTAATGGTAGGCATAAGTAGGCTAACCATATTTTCTGATCTGCAATTATTTTATAGTTCATAATCAAAATTTAAAACATAGAAATTCTTAAATTAAAAAATTACATCTTAAACTACAGTATAAGCAGAAGGAATTGAGAGAACTGCACATATTGGGGTTATTTCTGGAAACTGGGTTTACTTATGAATCAAATATGAAGGTAAAAAGAGAGATATCAAGAATAACTAAAATTTTGGTCTTAATGTATGTGTACATATCATTGTCATTTACTGAAATGGCACTATATCAGGGCCATGCTAATTTGGAAATTCCTTGTAGTAATCCAAATTGGGACATTCATAGGTTAAGGTAATAAGCCATCTGTAGCTCAGGGGAAAGGTCAAGTGAAAACTAAATTTGGAAATAATCAGACTATAATTGCTCTATAAAGCCATGAAATTGGGTTTGAGTAATTCAAGAAAGAAAAAGGTTAAGGAATTCAGAGACAAAAAGGAGGAATCAACTGTGAAACCAAAGGAGAGGCCAGCCACTTAGCAGCAAAGCCAGGCAGGTAGAATCATAGAAGTCAAAAAAAAAAATAGTTTATGATATATGGACCCATCAAAAAGGTAAATTGCTGATGCGAGATGAAGCAGTATAAAAGCACAATCACAAAAAGATAACATGGAAGTCAGTGAAAACTGTGAAAAGAGAAGTTTTTATAAAGTGATGGGAAAGAGAGAAGCCAAGTAAAAGTGGGTAGAAAAGGAAAAGGGGATTAGGGTCAAAAGGATCAAGTTCACAC
>PVIY010005929.1:0-24358 GCA_004026745.1 Myrmecophaga tridactyla
GACAGGCGTGTGCGGACAGGACAGGTATGGGGGGACAGGACAGGCGTGTGGGGACAGGCGTGGTGGTGGGCCCGGTGTGCCGGGAGTTCTAGAGAAGGACTACGGTATCAAGAAGAGTGAATTTTCTAATATGTCGCAGACGCGCTGTGCCAGGGAATCGGGAAGAGACTTTCTTCAGTCACATTACTTATTTCATCAAGGAGAAACCATATCAGTGTTTTCTGTCTCGCATGTGTCGCTGGGTTGGCTGAAGAGCGGGAGGAGAGGGCCGAGCCCGAGGGCCGGCTCATCCTGCCCCCGCAGGTCCCACGTGGCCTGGAGGAGCAGCACGGGGCAGTCACCACGAAGGACACTAACTCGGCCTCTCAAAGGACTGCAGAAAATTTTACACTCTCTAAGAACATGAGAACAAAACGTCCAGTAGAAAATAAGTTGGGAATAGAATTAGCTTAAATATATATATTTATTAAAACTCAGATGCCACATTAATCTTTAGAGTATTATTCTTATTTTAAGTCATAATGTAAAAACCCACAGTGAGTATAAAATCAAGTAATACTTATTTTCTAAACTACTAACAGAACGCTCACACACGCAGCTCTGAGAACGCTCACAGCGGTGTGCCCGGTGTAAGGCACGGTCCTCCGAGAGGTTTCCCAAGCAAAGCGTCCACTTCACAGGTCAGCAGAGCACTTGCCCAAGTGCTGCCTTTGCAGGAGGCCCGGGATGCTGAGGGGCTGCCTGGCCCCTGGGGCCTGGGGGGGCTGGACTGGTTGGGGCCCCTGAGAGCTGGGTGCATCTGCTCTGGCCGCTCGGCTGGGCGCCTGGGAAGCTGGCATGTGTGGCGGCCTCTTGTAGGCGGCCTGCAGAGACGGTAACCTAGGACAGAGTCACCACACAAAACCATTAGCACCTGCAGATGCCTGTGGCTGCGGGATAGTTCGAGCTGGGCTACTTTTAGTTTTTAGGCACATCCTGAGACCTCAGCAGCCCTGTGCGGTGGGGTTCTCCTGGGTACCCTTCCTTGGACCAGACCCTGCAAGGATGGGTCCTTTGCTTCCTGTTGCCCCAGACTCACCCTCACCTTCTGGGCCAGCGCTACTGCCCCCCCACCTGCTGACCCTCAGTAGGGCTGTCCAGGCTGCCAAGTCCTCATCAGGCATCCCACCCGGGCTGCCTCCAAGTCCTTCCAGGATGGCTTTTCTACCTGCAGACTGGACCTCTCCCTCCACCCACTGTGACAAAACCAAGCTCATCCTCTCCCTGCCAGACCCTCTCTGCTTGTGTGATCATCCAATCCTGGGATGCAGGCACCCCACGCAGCCACCACTCGAGGGGCAGGGGCCTGAAACCACAGGACCAGTCAGCGGCCCAGGCTGGCATGCACTGGGCTGGGGTGGAGGAGGGTGGCCTGAGGGGTGGCCGAGGGCTGGGAGAGCTGGCCTCACACTGCAGGCCAGGAGCTACCAGGGGACAGCAGCTGGGGAGTGGCAGGGCCTCTGAGTGCCTGAGGAGCTCTGCATACAAAGCCATCCAGTGTGGGCCCAGACGTGTGGCAGAGAAGGCAGGGGCCACCCAAATGTCTAAGAATCAGAGTACAGGGAAGTAAATTACGGCCTGCTCCAGGGGTCAGCAAACACAGCCCTCCACCTGCTTTTATTCGTGTGGGCAGGCAGAGGGAATCGAACCCAGGTCTCCAGCATAGCAGGTGAGAACTCTGCCCCTGAGCCACCATGACCCCCACCCCCCACTTTTGAACATTAAGCTTCCTTGGGACGCAGCCACGCCCATGTGCTCACATGCTGGCTGCTTGTGCAGCACCATGACAGAGCTGAGCGGCTGTGACAGAGTCTGTATAGCCATGAAACCCAGGACATTTACCTTCTGAGCCTTTACAGAAACGTACAAGGGGCTGACTCCTGTGATAAAGTATCACAAAGCCCATAAATGGATTTTTAGTTTTTAGTAACAAGAAAAGTGCCCAATTCATATTTTAGCTTTAGAACAAGGAAAACAAAAAGTATTACAATATAATCTTACCCCCAAAATATAAAGACAGGATTAAAAAGAAACCAATGAAGGTTTCCACAGTAATTGTTTCTGGGGAGGGGCAGGCTGAGCATAAGCTGCCAGTGTTCTGACCCCCGGGCCTTTTTGAGAAGCAGGGGTGGTGCTACCTGAGCGCCGTGGGCGTGCTCGAGGGAACGGGCATCAGTCCTGGGTGCTGGGGGCCGCGGGAGGAGACGCTTCCTGTGGGGCAGAGGTTAGAAATCACACTGGTCACTCACACATCATGGAACAGCCCTGGTGCGTCTCTGCATACCTCCCCACCTGTCATGGCGGGACGGGGTGGCCTCGGAAGCTCAGAACCCCCCACCCCAGCATCTGCACCACCAGACTCCACTGCCTCTGACACCTTGGAAACAGACAACGCAGCAGGGGCTTCACAGGCACCTGCTCGTCCCTCCCCCTTATGTACCCTGGAAACTTAAAAAGCATGGAAAGCATCACAACTAACTGCCAGTCTGTCCCTCGGGCCTGGAGCTGGGAACGGAGCAGTTCAGTGGCTTCTCAGCGGACACAGGGGCTCCGGGTTGCCTGGGCCTGGCACCACCCCCCCGGGGGCAGCAGGGAACACATCTTTTCCCACTGGGCTGTGGGCACAGCAGCTACTGGGAGAACGACGGAAGCGTGCGGGTGGGCACTGTGGGTCCGCAGGCTCTGCTCCCACCGCGAGGTTTTCACCTCCCGGGCTTCTGCTCCTTGCTGTATTCTGGGTTAACAGGAAGACTCTAAAAAGTCACAGCCCTTTTGCACCTGTCAGTCACATTGCAGGAGAGACTGGAGTAGACTCTTGTCCCCACACCAGAACTGCCTTGTGCGGGCGTCACAGAGCAGGGAATTCTCACAGAACAAAGGCAGGGCATGAAGGGAAGAAAAGAAGCACGTGGGGCACCGGCTTCCGGGCGCACACGGCTTAGGGCCCTACATACTCTTTCAAATCCTCCCCCTTTTATGACTGAAGACCCTGAATCAGAGAGGGTGAGCGGCATTTCCCAGGCGGCCGACCTGAGGTGCAAAATCACACGTGTCCAGTTCCCAGCCATCTGGACCTTCCCGTCTCACAGCCCGCTGCCAAAAGCGGACAGCAAGGGACAGAGGCCCCGTGGAGGGAGCAGGCAGGAATCAGGCTGGCGACAAGGTGCGCAGAGATGCTGTGTCAGGATGCAGGAGACAGGAGAGGGCACACGAGCCACGGCCAGCGTCAGGGACAAGCAGCACGCGTCCCCGGCCTGCCTGGTCTCGCTGGCCTAGCTGCACTCACCGACAGGTCGCGTCACTATGAGGAACACAGAGGGTCCCTGCCACCCAAAACAGCACTGGGTGTGAAGCACCAGCACAATGCCGCCCCCCCCCATTCTGCAGGGGACCCAGACCTTCGGTTGACCTTCGGCTGACCTTCTCCCTCTATCCCCCTGGCAACCTGAGAAGGATGGCAAGACAACCTGGTTGCATGGCAGCACCGCTGAAGGTAAAAACAACCCCTGGCCGGGAAGTCCATCTGGGGGGCTCTGGCTGTGGCCCGCCAAGCTGGGCATGTTTGTGACAGCCCAGTGCCCTGAGCGGTGTGGACGTCACAGAGGGTGCCGGCCGTGGGGCAGGCAGCCTCACACACAGCACGGATGTCCCCTCTGCCCAACGGCCTGGCAGGGGGCCTGTGAAAGCCCTGTGGGTCTGCAGGTGGCCCAGGCAGGCTCCTGGAAGGGCCCCTGCTGTAGACCTGTCTCAGCAGGCACAGCGTGAACAAGGACGTGCCATTCAGCTGGGACGCTGTCCTATTTACTGATAGTCCGTGTGGAAAACTATTAGCATCTGTGGACAGAGGAGGGCCCTGGAGGACAACAGCACATCCACGGTCGGGGGCAGTGCTGTGAGAGGCCACCACGTGGCCATGGGCCCCGGACCCCAGGGGCCAGGTGCTGTTACTCCACGTCCCAGCAGAGATCAACGCTCAGGTCCAGGAGTGTCTGACCACTTCCTGCAGACCCCATCCCGCAGGCAGTAACCTGGGAGAGGACAGCAGCCTGGAGCGCTAGGCCAGGCGCTGGAGAGGCGGCCCGAGGTCGCCCTTCAGCCACAGGGGATGCTCAGCAGTCTCCACGCAGCATGCCAATGCCAGTTCGTGTGCTGTGGGAGGGTCTGCATTGGAAAATTTTAAATAAAAGCATTATGACACTGAGAGGGAGTTAAGTCTCACTATCCAGGTAGGAAATGGATGTTGTCTGTGGCGAGATGAACACACTTTCCACCGTGGGGCTGCGACCATACTACTCGGAAGCAACTGCAACCGGAGAAGACGTGAAAGACGGCAGAGCAGGAAGCGCCTGGAACCTGCGCCTCCACCAAAGCTACTGCACTGGAGGGGATGTCCCCATCAGCTCTTTGGGCGCTGGGGTCCAGTGCAGCCCCAGGGAAGAGCGGACAGAAGCAGCTACACAGCTGGGTAAGCACCAGTGAATTCACCCCGTGCAGCGGCGAGGACCTGGATGAAATGCACAAGTCCTAGAAATGTGAATTATCTGCACGGACCGGAGGGGAAACAGGAAATCTCCTCAGACCTATAACAAGTAGAAGAGTCACTCACAAAAAACCCCCACCAACAAAAGTCCCAGGACCAGAGGCTTCACTGGTGAGTTCCACCAACTGTTTTAAGAAATACTAACACCAACCTTTCTCAAACTTTCCCAAGAAACTGAAGAGAAGGGAACACTCCCACCCCCAATCTATGAGGCTGCCATGCCCCTGACACCAAAGCCAGATAAAGACAGCCCAAAAAGGAAATTACAGACCAGTATTCCTTATGAATATGGATGAAAAATCCTCAACAAAACACTGGCAACAAAATCCAACACTACATTTAAAAGATTATATGCCATGACCAAGTGGAATTTACTCTAGGAAAGCAAGGATGGTTCAACACAAGAAAATCAGTCAGTGTAATAGACATACTAGAATGAAAGGGAGAAGCCACAAGATCATCTCAATTGATGCAGAAAACATTTCAAAAATCCAACATCCTTACATAATAAAAACATTCTGAAAACTAGGAATAGTAGGGAACTTCCTCAATAAAGGGCATATGAGAAAAACCTACAGCAAATACCACATATCATGGTGAAAAACTGAAAGCATTTCCCCTACAATTAGCACCAAGACAAGGATGCCCATTGTCAAAACTGTACTGGAAGTTTTAGCCAGAGCAATCAGACATAAAAAATAAAACAAAAGACACCCAAATTGGAAACCTATTCTTATTCACAGGTGACATGAGCTCATGTATAGAAAATGAAAGAATTCACAAGAAAGCTGTAAGAGATAAAAAGTGAACTCAGCAAATGTCAGTGTACACAAAAAATGCACAAAAAAGCAGCTGAGTTTCTATATACTGGCAATTAATGATCTGTAAAGAAAATCAAGAAAACAATTCAATTTACAGTAATATCAAAAAGAATAAAATACCTATGAATCAGTTTAATCAAGGCGTTGAAAGATACGTTCACTGAAAACTACAAAACACTTATGAAAGAAATTAAAGAAGACCTAAATAAATGGGAAGACATCCCATGCTCATGGATGTTAGACTTAAAATGTCAATATTACCTAAACCAATCTACAAATCAATGCAATTCCTATAAAAATTCTTGCAGTCTTTTTTTGCAAAGCGGAAAAGTTGATCCTCAGGTTCACATGGAATTGCAAAGGGCCATGAATAGCTTAAACAATCTTGCAAAAGAACAAAGTTGGAGGAATAATAAAAACCTTGAATAATGGTGCAAGGACATGCTCATAGACCAATGGAATAGAACTGGAAACCAGGAAATGAACCCAACTACCAATTTCCAATTGATTTGACATCGAGCCAAATTCCCGACCCTGGCCCTAGAAGCTGGCCTCTCTGTATATAAATATACATAGATGTATGCATATTTCCACAATTTAAAAAAAGAAAGAAATTAAAGATATAATGACAATGAAATGCAATATGTAGTACTGATGGGACTGAAGGATGGAGGAGAAAAGGCTCAAAAGGACATTACTGGGAAAGAAAAACTGGAAAACAGAAAGTAAGCTTTGCATGAACACTTAATTTCTTGAACTGGATGATTCCTTGTTTGCAGGAAACATACGTGGAAGTGCTACATGCTTATGAAGTATAATCTGCGCAACCTGCTCTTAAATGCTCAGAAGACGGACAGATGACAGCTACACAGACAAGTACACAGATGGATGGACGGAAGGACATGGCAAAGGTGGCAAAATGTTAAAATTGATGGATCTGGGTGTCTGTGGGGGGAGGGGTGCTGTAGTTCTCTGTATGGAGTTTGTACTATTTTTGGCACTGTCTCATAATTGTGAAATTATTTCAGAAACATATTACCTACAAAGGAACGAGATCAGGCTGCTGGGACTGCTCCTCAGGAGCCACGGAAGGCCCACAGGACGGTAAACAATGCCCTCCGAGTGCTGCGGGACTCACTCGCAGCCAAGCCTGTGCATGCCCCTGCGGCCAGGGCGACAGGAAGGGATGCCCACCAGTTGCTGCCCTCTGAAGCAATTAGGATATGAATCTTGGCAAGAATAAACACACGTCCAAGATGTGAGATACGAGAAGCAATGGCAAGAAGGAAAATAGAAAAGCTTATGAGTTAAGGATGTACAGGTATCATCATAAATATAAAGACGTCCAGAGACACTGAGGTAGAGATCCCAGGGGTGCTTGAGGGGCAGGCGGCGTCTGGTGAGGTGGACACAGAGGGAAAGCAGAGCCACAGGCAGAGGAAACACTCAGGAAAGCCATCCCCGTGCCAGCAGTGCCGTGCCAAGGGCACACAGGGTTCTGCGCTGGCTTTGTTGCTAAGTCCAACAGCTTCGAAGAGAACCTTACTTTTACAGGAATATATTTTACATGTGCCTCCACCTTGGGGATTTTACTCACCCATGCGTCCATCCTGAGGGGGACTGATCAAAGAGATTCTCGTGGGGCCAGCCGCTGTCTCAGGCTAAGTCACGTGGAAAGAAAACAATAGGTGAAATTGAAGAGCTGCCATCTATGAGAAGAAGCAGGTCATTCTTTACCATGCTGGCTTGAGCTAGCTGCAGCCTTCATGCCCACACCCACTCCTGCCTTGGGGGTCAGGGGCTTGGTTCCTGCCCTCCCCATGGGAGCGCAAGCCCATCAGGCAGGGCCGGCCGGCCAAGGCCACCTGAGTGTTTCTGAGAATTTCAGAAGAGAAGTGGAGTTCCTGACTGAAGTTAGACATTTAAAGACTCTGAGTAAAACCTCCTCATCTGGGTTCACAATTCCTGCCACAGTAAGACAGCGGTGCCGACAGTGACCGGGGCTGTGAGTGGGCTGGGCGGCCTGAGCACAACAATCGGGGGGCATGGGGAGCTCGCCCAGGCTGGAGCCGACTCCATTCCCTCCATCCGGTCACCCCCACGGCCACACCCCGCTCTGGCATCTTTCCCCAGCTGCTGCCCACACCTGGCCCTCTTCCTGGCCAGACCCTCCAGTAACTGCGCTCCTTCTGAAATGCCGGTTCCCAGCGCCCACCCCAAAGGCCCTTTGGCACTGCAGGGAGACTGTGACCCTCCACCTCTCTGCCCCTCCAGTCCTTGCACTCTCCCACCCAGCTCCGGGACCACCCTCTGCACCCTGGCCTGCCCCTGGGCCCACACTCCCCAGCAAGGCCTTGGTGGAACCCAGACGCCCTTCAACCCGTGCTGGCACATAAACAGTCACGTGGATGCAAAACCTCACCCAAGGGTTCTGAGTGGTCTTGCTGTGAGCCTGGGGCCACGCTGCTAAAGCTGCACTGCTTGACGGTCCAACATCAGCACTCACAGATGAGCCCTGCCACGCGGCACTCTCCCCAGCCCTTCACAAGCTCCCACACCCCCTTTCCTCCACCATTCACTTCAAGCTGATGCCCTCAACACACGCCAGCCAGCCAGGGCCTCCTGCAGGCCCACCCTCTGCGTGCTGCCCTCCAAAGATGGGAGAGGCCACCCTGCTCTCAGCAGCAGGCACCATGCTTGTACAGCCCAGCACTAGTCGTCCCTTTCTGGACGATTCCCATGAGCTGGCATGCTTTGTGTTTTTTGCACGGGCAGGCACTGGGAATTGAATCTGGGTCTCTGGCATGGCAGGTGAGATTTCTGCCAATGAGCCACCGTTGCACCACCCTGGCCTGCTTTTTATTAGTTCATCGTAACAGAAGTGTTCCTGCCCTCACATCCTGTCTAGCTAAAGTTTCATTTCACTTGTTCCTTCCTCTCCATGTCAGAAGGCCTGGCCAGCCATGCGCATCCCAGGGGCTCCTCCTTTGCAGCTAACGGCCAGGCACCCAGGGGAGCTGCTGTCCACTGGGCATGCAGAACACAGCAGACAGGCCCTGGACGGTGACCACCGTCAGTGCAGTATGTGCCTTGACCGCTCACACCAGCCTGGACACTGGATGGCGCCCACCCTCCAGGCTGCAGTGCGGTGTGCACTGCCTGCTCACATCCCAGCCGCTCCTGTCCATCTCCAACAGCTGCTTTCTGCCTGGCGCCCACTTCCAGACTCCTCTCCAACCTGCTGTCTCATCACCCCTGGATTTGTAAAGTTTATGTTAACTTAAATCAACTTGATACATTTTAAACTTTAACAGAGAAAAATTATGTCCATGAAGTGCAGATGAAAATTACTAACGTACGTACAGGACTGGTTAAATCTCCTCTCACCTTAGCTGCTGCTAAGGAGGAACTTCTGTTTCTTGAGCAAGTTCCTGAGCCCTCTGGGGAGAATCCCCCACGGGTGAAGAGGCCCACATGCCTGGGTTTCCAAGTCACACCAGGGTAACTGCTCGAACTGCTCCTGGTGGCAGGGCTCAGGCAGGGCCTTCCAGAAGCTCCAGCCTGCAGGAAAGACCCTGCACAGGGGTGCAGTGGGGGGAGGGCTGGAAGGTGAGCCTGAGAGCTGGGGATCGCCCTCACTGCCTTCAGATTCCGTTTTAATTTGCTGAGACTGCCAGGATGCAATACACTAGAGATGGGCTGGCTTTTATAAAGAGAATTTATTTAGTTAAAAATTTACAGTTCCTTGGAGGAAAGGCAACTGGCTTTTACCTGGGTTTCTCTGTCGCATGGGAAGGGAAATGGTGATGTCCCTTGGGCCTCTCTCCCAGCTTCTGGGTTCCAACGGTTTTCCTGGAGGCGATTCCCTTCTGCATCTCCAAATTCTGCACTCCATCTCTCTTCTGACTCCTCCTTTTAAGTCTCCAGCTAAGTAAGTTAATGGCCACTCACTGTGGAAGGCACTCCCCTTAGCTGACTGCAGACGTAATCAGTCATAGGTGAATTTAAGTCCATAGCAAGAGAACAACTGGGCACCATCGCATGGCCAAGTTGACAGCTGAACGTAACTTCTACAGCTTCCAGTTTGGGCCTCTTGGAATAAGACATTATGTCTAGACTGGACCACGGGAGGGCACAGTCTTTGGAGCACATTTTGGGAGTTATCATCTAGGATTTGGGGATGTGAGCTGGACTCAAAAGTCCAATGGCTGCCCGAGTCCCACCTTCAGAGCACGTTTTGCACTTATGCCAGGCAGAGGATTCGAAGTGGTAAAGAGCAAGACCAGATACATTCCAACACCAGGAGCCAGAGGCACTTGGGGTGACCCCAAAGTCAGGAGTTGTTTTGGGGAGAGTGGACGTGCAACAAAAGAACAAGCTCTGAGATGATACCACACAGCCGGCTTCTGACTCAGTCTCAGGATGCATCCTGAATGCACAACAGACCTTCCCCACGTTCTCTCTTCCTACTGGCACCCTCTCAGATGTTTCCATAAAGGCGGTGGCCACTCTGCAAACCTCCTTTGCCCTCAGCAGCCAGCTGCCGTCCCACCCCACCCCAACACCTCCGTGACTCTGTGCAGCCAGCACACGGAATGGGCACGGGTCACAGGATGGGACTGACGTGCAACTTATTTTTGTCTCTGTGAAAACTTGTTCAGTGGAGAACGTTTCCCCATGCCAGAGAATAAAAGTTCTGGCCAGATCCATGACTCTCCTGAGGAGAGGAAAGACGGAAAGACTGTGACATGGGCAAGGAGCTCACTGGGTACCCTGCCGACAGCAGGCAGGGTCTGAAAGCCTTCTGCGGTCCTGGATTCGGGGGGGCTGTGTCTTCTTCTTGAAACTCCTTTACAGAAAATGGTGGCCACATAGAGTTTCTCGTCCACAGAGCGCCAAGCGAGCTTTGACACTGACCACCTCTGGGGGCGGGGCGGGGGGAGCTGCTTTTGCGTGTGTCTGCACCCCTCCAGCATTCCCGACGCTACAGCATTCCGGATGCTATAGCGGGTGTGCTCTTTGGATTCTCCTTGGAACCCGCTTTTACATTTAACTGGCTTCCTTCATTAATGAACGAGTTAAATGAAATCTGTGACAAGTGTTCACTTACGTGTGTAAGTTTTAGAAAACTACCCACAATGCCAGTCATCTGTACAAAGTGCAAAGTCCTGTGCTCACTTAAGAGCCTGTGGACGTCGTGCGGCCAGACCTGCCTGCTCACCTCCATTTGCACCTTCATCTGAAGGTGGGCCTTCTCTGCCCCCTGGCTCTAGCCTGTCGTTGGTGGCCGCCTGCAGGCAGGATGGTGCAGGGCTCTGCTGAGTCACCGCTCCCAGGCGCTGGAGTCTTCCGGGGCCCATACCAGCAGGCAGGTGCGGCCCCTTCGGGTCAGGCTGCCTGCACCCTCACCCCAAAAGAAGCCCTGTTGAGCCCCACTAAGGCACCCACACAACCCTCGCATCATGCAGCCCTTCCAGGGGGTGCTTGGACTCTTTCCTCTGCGCAGCAGCTCGCAGTACCTGACCTACCAGTCAGAGAGCGGGACCCCTGCTCCCCGTGCCTGCAGCAGCTGTGCTGACACAGGTGACACCCTGACACCTGCTCACTCCACCCCATCAGGGAGAAGCACCCCCCTCAGGAAAACCTTGCCATACCCCACTTGAGGGGGGCAAATATTTCTCGATATTTTCTTTAAAAATGTGCACTTTGATCTAGCCCACTGCCTCCTTTTGATCAGTTTTACTGGAAACACCACAGTCACTTGTCTCCGCCCTGCGCATGGGGTGTTCGCACATCAACAGCACAGCTAGGCAGCTGACACAAGGCTGTCTGGCCAGCAGTCTGAAGCGTCCCTTTACAGAAAGCATTTGCTGACTTGTGGTCTAGTGCTCACTTGGAATCTCAAAACAATGATCGGCTTCCTGGTCTCGCTCTGCGATTTCCAATGCAACCCCCGGTGGTGGCGACTTGTCTGGCCGGGCGGTCTTCCGTGTCCCTCTCCTACGCCAAGTGTGTGCATTCTCGAGGAAACTGGGCAGCTGCCCATTGCACCAGCCACAGGGATGTCACCAATACTTCCCAGCCTCTGATGAGGCCACGCGTGGACCCCACACCAGGTCCTGGCTGGCCCTGAGGGGCAAACACAGGCAAGGGGAGCACCCCAGCAGCCTGCGAGCTTCCGGAGGGCTCTCCAGAAAGGCTGCTGTGTGGAGGCTGAGGGCAGGGGCTGTGTCCAGGGGTGCCCTCCTGGCGTGACAAGGGGTGTATCCCATTTGGAAGTTCCTGGACTGGCCTGACCTGGACCTGGAGTGGGTGTGGTGTGGACACAGTGGGAGAGGTGAGTGGGTGGGGAGGCGATGGATGGCAGAGGGGGCGAGTGGGCAGGAGGGGCGTAAACAGCAGGGGTGGGGGAGTGGGCAGGGAGGGTCTGGACCCTGGCCACTGAGGACGGGCATCCCCTATCCGCGAAGCTTTCAGGAGCTCTTCGCTCCTGTTACATTTTTAAGTCCGACCCCCTTCCCCGAGACTCTAGGCTCTGGTGATGCCTCTGGAAACCGGCCTGCTACTCCTGGATGAGCCTGTGAAACAGCGTCCATCCTGGTTCCCAGGATGACGGACTGAGTTTGTCTTATGAAATACCTGAGCAGTGTGGCTACAATGCCATCAACTGCAGTGCGAACCTAAAGGAGAATATGGATTAAATGCGCAACTAGCAGCCAAGTGTGCACAAATCAGCCCCTCCCTGGTGCTAGGAGCACAGTCCCCTGCTGTTCCTGCACTGGGCAGAGAGTTCACCCTGCGGTGGTCTCTCTGCATGCGCCCTCCCACCCCATCCGCACTGGGCGTGGCCCTGGGCGTGGGTGCCCAAGGCCCCCCTCCCCCTTCCCTGCTGGAGACTGTGGGCTGCTCTGGTCTTGTCTTCTGCAGTTGGAGCTGTCCGCCTGCAGCTTTCCCAACCATCCTTCACTTTCTGACCCACTTCTTTTTCTGGGCTGCAGGGCTTTGTTTTGATGTCCGTTGACAAGACTTTGGTTGCTGCTCAGGACGCAGGTGTCCGGAGACGCTCTGCCCCGCTCCACCCAAGGCATGGCGCTGCCCTCAGCTCCACCAATGCCCGGGTGCCCGGCCCGCTCAGGTAGAACGGAGGCACCCATGACGCCACGCGGACCAGGCTGAGCCCTCCCCCAGCTCCCTGCCCCGCCAGTGGCGAGGCCAAGAGGACAGGGTCCTGGCAAAGGCACGGGCATGCTGCCAGAGCTGAGGACAATCACCAACAGCGGGTTTCTGGTTTCTGGGAAAGAGGAAACGGCTGTACTTACTCTTCTCACCGGGGAAGGAGTAAGGTCAACGTCCATCACCTCCACTCTGTTAAACAGCGAAAGACGTTAATCGAACGGGGCCTTGTCTACAATGAAAGAGCACGGCTCTAAGCACATCTGTGTGTAACAAGGTCATCTGTAGTCGCCCCAAGTCTCTGCTTTCAGGACACTGCCAGGCCAGGCCGGAGGGCCGTGCCGTCACGCTGTGGAACACAGCGCATCGGGTCCCTGCCTGCCTCCGTCCTCAAACCCTCTACTGGTAACCCATTGTCTTTGACCTTAAACGCAAACTTCTCTGCACAGCCCAGAAACTGTTCACTCTGTCTGACCCGACTCTTGACCCTCGGCCTTTCCCAGCCCTGCCCTCCTCACCTGAGCCCCCCTTTCTCAACAGCCCATTTTATGGGACAGTCCAGCACCCTCACTGCCCAGGAGAAGGACCACGGGGGCCTGGCCCACCGGTGCTCAGCAAGTGTGAGCGCCTCAGTTAATTAGCACAAAGCCTGGTGGGGAGAAAAAGGGCAGAAAGAGGAACACGGACCGGGGAAGAACGGGACAGCTCTGAGCTCCCGAGTGCAGGTGCAGCGCGAGGGGCTGGGGTCAGATGGAGGGCAGAGGGACAGCAGGGATCCCACCACCGCCAATACCTGCCTCAGGGGCTGCAGCTGGGGCCTTTGGCTCCAAGCGACCACAACCCAAGACATTCTAGGAAGGAACAAAAAGGGGGAACGTGCTGGCTCCAAAGCGGAGAGCTCCACAGACAGGCCTCCTCTGTTCGGGCTGGATCAGGGCCCCACGGTGTGGCCAGCACAGGCTCTCACTGTCCTTTCCTCTGCCTTGGATCGTTTCTGGGCTGGCCCTCCAAGAGAGCAGGACACTGGGCCAACCTGGCTGTCCTCAGAGCCAGTGGTCTCAGAGAAAAGCCAGACCCTCGTCTCTGCAGCTCCAGCACGTTCCAGTGGGGGCCACACAAATGCCCCCAAGACGGCTGGGTGCTCTGGTGGCCCCTGAGCCTTGCTAGGAGAGGGGAGGCTGGCCCAACACAGGGAACCGATGTCCACTCTGCCACTCTCCAGCCACTGAGCCAGGCCACCTCACTCCACAGGCGCTTGAGAGCCCACACACACGTGTCCATGTGATGTGCAGGCAGCCCCTCTTTCTTTCCTCAGCTTCCCTTCTACCCTGAGAAGTAAGGCAGCACCTGCTCTGTCCCCTCCGAGTCCTGGAAGATGCTACCCAAGCAGTTCTGCCTTCCCTATTCCACTCCTCCCGTCTCAAGGGGGCTGGGGCTACTGCTCATGAGTGGGCACTTTTTTACTGCAGCGTGGAATGTTCCATGAACCTCTGCATGTTTGGGTTCCTTAGGCTCAGGGTTCTGATGAGAAGTGAAATGCAGGAGAGTCCAAAGGAAGGACTTGGGACTTACAGACGCCAGAGCAAGGGCTTCATAAACAAAGACCAGCCCCCTAGATGCACTAACCTTTCAGATGTTGATAATTCAGGAGGTGGGAAGAGATATCCACTTGACGTGGCTGAAGGAGCTACAATACAAAAACTTAAGGTTAGGTATTATTTAGTGTATTTCAGCAGCATGGATCTTTAAATTCCTTCCCTTTTAGGCATTATTTTACTTACTTGAAACTGAGGTTTTTATTGTGTTGAAAGTTGTTTGTTGCAACGATCTCATACTAAATAGATGGAGAAAAGGTATTGAATTAAACCATAAGAGTTTACTTTCAACTAATTTATTCCAACTAAAAGTATAAGAAGACTCTGGAAGAGCTGGATATATTTTATCACGCTTCCGTAAGGGCACTGCACATGGACCACTTTCCAAACTTCTATGAGTCAGACCGCCGTGGCCCTCCCCCACCTCAAAAACAAACTGACATTCATTATTGATTCTTGAAAATGCAACTGTGGGTGGGTAAATAGCCATTTGCGGTATGAAATGAAGTCAGGTAGGCAGGAGATGCTAAGTAGTTAATCAATTTTTAAAAGTCATTGAATGAAGTACCATCACGGAAAAGCTACTTGGCCGTTTTTGTTTGTTCGTTTTGCACCATTCCTAGAGGTGCAGCTGATGCGTGAAGTGGATGGAGCAAGCTCCTATTCCATCTCCCTGCTCCAAAAACCATTTAATATATTATCCTTTAATATCTGAGGATGATCAGATATTAAACTGGTAAGAACAGACACTACACTTCATCTTAGCCAAAAGGTCACGAAGCTGTAGTTGGTCATTTTTCAAAGTCTAGGAAAGTCCTGGGTCTACCTCCATGACGCAGCGAGTAATGGAGCCGCTGGTAGCAGAGGCCCCTGGCCTGAGGTCCAGGGTTGGAGTTCCAGCTCAGCCCCTTTCTGCATCACCCAGAAGCGTCCTGCCCTGGGGGCCTCACCTCTGAGCTCCTTCTGGTCGAGGTGTGTGTCCTTGCCTGAGTCCCAGCTGGGGGCCCCTCTTTTGTAAGATGCCACACGAGGCAGACCGAGCAGAGTGGAGGAGGCAGCGCTGGGCTGCGAGCCCAGCACCCTGAGCTCCTGTCTACTCTGGCACAGAGTAGGCTGCGAACGGTGCACCCGAGACAAAAACTGCCCAGGCCCTCAGGAGCCCAGTTTGGGGACGGAACTGGCCCAGAGCGGGCACCATGCAGCAGCCCACTAACTCAGGTCCCTGACAGCCTGGCACCCTGTCCCACTCACACTGTTTTTTCACTTACCTCTTAATTTTCTCTGATATGCAAAAAAGTTTTAAATTTTTATGAAGGCCATTTTATCTGCTTTTTTGGTTGCTGTTTGTATTTTTACAGTAAAACCTAAAAACCTATTGCTTACTACAGGGTACTGAAGATATTTTCCTGTTTTACAGTATTAGCTCTTCTATTCAGGTACATTTTTGTACAGTATGAGAGGTAGGGGTCAACATTCACTCTCTCGCTTGTGGGACTTCCATTTGTCCCCATGTGTTGAAGAGACTATTATTTCTCCATTGAAGGAACCTGGACACTTGTCAAATGTCCACTGGCCATAGATGGGTGGTTTTATTTCTGGATTCTCAATTCTATTCCTATGGTCTACGTCTATCCTTCTGCCAGCACCAACTGCTCTAATCAATGGCTAAGTGTACGAAAGGCGTGCCGCATCACCAGCCTTTATGGAAATGCAAACGAGACTGTAGAGAGCAAATTTGTAGTAAGTTTTGAAATCAGGAGGTATGAGTTCTCCAATTTTGTTCTTTTTCAAGGTAGTTTGGCTATTCAGGGCTGTTTGCAATTTGAATTTGAGATCAGCTGTTCCATTTCTGCAAGAACAAAAAGCTTCTACGACTTTGACAGGGATTGTACTGGATTTGTGGATCACTTTTGGCAGTATTGATGATATCTCAACAGTATTAAGTTTTCCAATACATGAACGTGGGATGTTGTGCTAGTTTGAATCTGCTGTGTACCTCTAGAGGGCCATGTCCTTTAATCCTCATTCAATATTGCTTTTTGATTACCCATAGAGATGTGACCCACCTAATTGTGGGTGGTAACATTTGATTAGGTGGTTTCCATGGAGATGTGTCTCCACCCATTCAAGGTGGGGCTGCTTACAGGAGCCCTTTAAGAAGGAACCATTTTGGAAAAAGCTTCAGTGCCGAGAGAGCCCACACAGCCAGAGACCTTTGGAGATAAAGAAGGAAAACGCCCCTGGGGAGCTTCATGGAACAAGAAGCCTGGAGAGAAAGCTAGCAGACATCGCCACGTTCACCATGTGCCTTTCCAGTTGAGAGAGAAACCCTGAACTTCATCAGCCTTTCTTGAGTGAAGGTAACCTCTTGTTGGTACCTTAATTTGGACATTTTCACGGCTTTAGAACTGTTAACTTGCAATTTAATAAATTCCCCTTTCTAAAAGCTGTTCTGCTTCTGGTATATCGCATTCTGGCAGCTTGCAAACTAGAACAAATGTCTTTCAATTTATTTAGATTTTCTTTAAGTTTGTAGTTTTTGTATTTTTTCTTGTAGTTTTCAGAATACAAGTCTTTCACCTTTTTGGTTAAATTTACTCCTAGGTAGTTGTTCTTTTTAATGCTATCATAAATGGAATTGTTTCCTTGATCTCTTTTACAGAGTGTTCCTAACGGGCGCATAGAAAGCCCACAGACTTCTGCATGCTTATTTTGTATCCTGCAACTTGGCTGAATTTGTTTATTACTTCTAGTAGCTCTCTTGAGGATCCTTTGGGATTTTCTAGATAGAGAACCATGTCATCTGTGAATAGGGATGATTTTACTTCTTCTTTTCTAATTTGGATGCCTTCTGTTTCTTTCTCTTGCTGGACTGCTCTGGCTGGAATGTCCAGTGCATTGAGTACCGGGGTGTAATGGTGTGGACGCTTTAATGACCCCAGAAGATCATGCTCTTAAAGCTAAGACGTTCCTGTGGGTGTAGATCGACTGGGAGTTTTGAGAGGTTATTTCAGAAGAGACATGGCAGGTGGACCTTTAATCCTCTTACTGGAGTCCTTCATAAGAGGATGAAATTCAGAGAGAAGGACACAGAAGTACAGAGGCAAAAAGAATCTGAGAGAGAAAGACCTGGAAACAGAGAGGAAGCTAGAGCTGGAAGCAATGAAACCTGGAAAGGAGGCAGAATCCAGCTGCTGCTGCGTGTGCCTGGCCATGGGGCAGAGGGGACGAGCATCCCGGCTGCCGGCCTTCAGAAAGAAGGTACAATGATGATAATGCCTTCATTTGGACATTTTCAGGGTCTCAGAACTGGAAGCTTATAAACAAATAAATTCCTTTTGTTAAAAGCCAGTCCAAATTGGTATGTTGGCATTTCAGTGTCAATAGGCATCCTTGTCTTCTTGCTGATCTTTGGGGGAAAGCTTTTAGAATTTAACCATTGAGTTTATTTGCTGTGGTAATTATGATAGTTTCATAAATTCCCTTTATCATGTTGAAGAAGTTCCTTTCTATTCCCAGTTTTCTGAGTGTTTTATCATGAAAGGATTACAGATGTTGTCAAATGCTGTTTCTCCATCAACTGAACATGTTTTTTTCTGTCATTCATATTAAAGTATATTACATCGATTTTCTTATGTTGACACATCCTTGCATTCCTGGAATAAATCTTACCTGGTAATGGTGTATAATCCTCTTAACATACTGTTGGATTTGGTTTGCTAGTATGTTGTTGAGGATTTTTACATCTATACTCCTAAGGGATATAGGTCTGTAACTTTTTTATGTGCTATGTTTATCTGCCTTTGGCCTCACAGAATGAGTTAGGAAGTAATCCCTCCTCTTTTATTTTTCGAAGAGTTTGAGAAGGATTGGTATTAAATCTTCAAATGTTTGACAGAATTCAGTAGTGAAACATTCTAGTATTGGGCTATTCTTTGTAGGGAGGTTTTTAATTACTGACTCAATCGCTTTACTTGCTATAGGTCTGTTGAGATGTTCTATTTCTTCTTGCATCAGATTAGCTAATTTCTATGTTTCAAATAATTTGTCCATTTCATATAGGTTCTTGAATTTGTTGGCATATAATGTTGATAGCAGCCTCTTATAATCCTTTTTATTTCTGTAAGGTTGGTAGTAATGGCCCTACTCCACTCTCCTGCTTTTAGCTGTGTCCCCTGTGTTCTTCATTTTAAGTCTGGTTAAAGGTTTATAAATTTTATTTTCTCAAAATAACCCACAACCTTTTCTTCTGTTGATTTGCTCTATTGTTTTTCTTTTTCATTTCATTTATCTTTGTGTTAATCTTTACTGTTTCTTTCCTTCTACTAACTTTGGGTTTAGTTTATTCTTTTTGTTCTAGCTTCTTTATGTATGAAGTTAGGTTACCAATTTGTGATCTTTCTTCTTTTCCAATATAAGCATTTGGAGCTATAAATTCCCCTCTGAGCACTGATTTCACAACATGCTGTAAGGTTTTGTTTTTGTTTTCATTTCCCTCATGATTTCTTCTAGGACCCATTGGATATTTAATTTCTACATATTTGTGAAATTTCCAGTTTTCTCTTTATTATTTTCTATCTTTATTTCTCTGTGGTCTGAGAGGACACTCTGTATGATTTCAATATTTACAACTTTATTGAGATTTGATTTGTGGCCTAAAATGACCTAGCCTCGAAAATGTTCCACGTGACCGTGAGCTCTGCTATTGTCACACGGCGTGTTCTCCACAGGTCTATGAGGTCAAACTGGCCCCAGTGCTGTGCAGGTCCCCTATTTCCTCCCTGATATTCTTTTTAGATGTTTTGACAATCACTAAAAGCGTACTGATGTCTCCAACTATTATTGCAGAAATGTCTTTTTCTCCCTTCAATTCTGTCAGTTTGCAGCATATATTTTGGGGCTCTACAGTGACATGTATGTATGTTTATAGTTATTTTATCTTCCTGCTAGATTAAACTTTTTATTGATACATAATATCCACCTATGTCTTAAATAATCTTTTTTGACTTAAACTCTATTTTGTCTGACAATAATATTTTGTCTGGCAATAATATACCACTCCACTTTCTTTCTTTTTTAAATTTCCAAGTACATTTCAACAAGTAGTTAGGTGACAGTTCCACAATTTTTCATTTTTTTGTCTTTATATAGTTACTATGTTAGATGACATCTTTATCTATTGTATGGCCTTTGATACAGGTTTTAATTTTACATATTTGCCTGTTAAATCCTATGGGGGGAAGCAGTTCCAAACCCAAAGTACAATAATACAGGGTTTTATATTTACAGATGCAGTTACCTTTAGCAGTGTTCTTTATTTTTTACTTTGCCTTCAGGTTATTGTCTAGTGTTTCTTTCGTTTCAGCCTGGAGCCCTCCTTTTAGCATATCTCATAGGGCAGCTTTCCTGGTAATGGATTCTTTCAACTTTTATCGTAAACGTCTTAATTTCTTCTTCATTTTTGAAGGATAATTTTGCCAGACATAGAATTCTTGGTTGGCAGTTTTCCTCTTTAAAGACTTTCAATATGTCTTTCCACTGTCTTCTGGCCTCCATAGTTTCTGGTGAGAAATCTGCCCAAAAACTTATGGGGCTCCACTGTATGTGAGAAGTAGCTGCTGTATTGCTGCTTTTAGAATCTCCTCTGTATCTTCAGATTTTGATATTTTTTGACATGTCTTGGTATAGAACTCTTAAGAGTCTATCCTGCGTGGAGTTCTTTGTACTTCCTGGATGTATGTATTCATGTCCTTCATCAGATTGGGAAGTTTCAGCCATCTTTTCTTCAAAGATTTTTCCTACCCCTTCCTCTGCTCTGCCCTCCTGGAACTCCAGGGACACGCGCTGGCCTGATGGTGTCCCACAAGTCTCTCAGGTTCTGCTCATTTTTCTTCATGATTTTTTTCCTTCTGCTCCTAGCACTGAATAATTTCAATCGTCATACCTTCATGTTTGCTGGTCCTTTCTTCTGCCTTTTCAAATCTGCTGCTGAACCCCTCTAGCTAGCTTAGTTTTCTTCCAATCACTGTACCTTATAGCTTCAAAAATTGTTTGGTTCCTTTTTATAACTTCTTTTTATTTTGTTCAGAGTTTTCTTAATTTCCTTTAGTTCTTAGTATACAGATTACATTAGCTCAATGAAAATATTTAAAACAGGCGATTTAAAGTCTTTGATAAACAGTTCCAATGTATGAGCTTCTCTAGTGATGATTTGTGGCAAATTCTTCTCCTCCTTGTGAATGGGCCTTATTTTCCTGTCTCTTTATGTATTTTGTAGGGATTTTTTTGTTGAGTTTTGGACATGCTATGTATTACATTGTTATAATCCAGCTCTCCTATTCCTTTGGGTTTGTTAGTATTCAAAAAAATTCTTGTTGAGGCTGGAGCAAAGTTTTCCATGTTATTTTTGTACCCAAATAGAGAATGGAAAAAGAAAAGAGAAAAAAGGGGGAGAAATTACAGCCTTTTTAATACTTCTCTCCTTCTTTTGCCTGAGGAGGGCTGGAACAACGGCTGCCCTCAGAGCAGGCCCCCCAGAGATCTAAAGTAGCTGGTCAAAAGCAGTCATCAGTGATCAGACCATAAGCCCCTGTACCTCTGGACTCTGGAGGATTAGGTCCCTGCAATCCACCCCTGGCACCAGCAAGCTGCCCCAGGAATCCGGGCTGCTGGGTCCACTTCTGCCTGCGAGGGGCTGGGGGTTGGGGTGTGGGAGCCTCTGCAGGAACAGTAAAATTCACCGGTATTTACAATTTATCAGCCTCTGCATCCACTTCTTCCTTGAATGCAACAATGTTCCATCAGACTCCAGAATTCCAAAATAGTCGATTCAGGCAGTTCCTGCAGATCACAGTTGCTAAGTGGAGGGGGTGATTCCTGGAGCTTCCTACTCTGCCATAGGCCCGTTGTGGTAGTCAGATTTCAGTGTCAACTTGGCCAGGTGAAGGCACCTAGTCTTGTTGCTGTGGACATGAGCCAATGACATATGAACCTCATCTGTTGCTGATTACATCTGCAGTCGGCTAGGAGGCATGTCTGCTGCAATGAGTGAAGTTTGACTTAATTGGCCGGTGCTTAAATGGGAGAGCTCAACGTAGCCCAGCCCAAGCAGCTCAGCATACCTCATCTCAGCACTCACAGCTCAGCCTAGTCCTTTGGAGATGCAGAAAGAAATCACCCTGGGGAAAGTTGTTGGAACCCAGAGGCCTGGAGAGAAGGCCAGCAGAGATCACCCTGTGCCTTCCCACGTAAGAAAGAACCTCAGTTGAAAGTTAGCTGCCTTTCCTCTGAAGAACTAACGAAATAAAACCCCTTTTATTAAAAGCCAATCTGTCTATGGTGTGTTGCATTCCGCCAGCTAGCAAACTAGAACATCCATAGTTCTTTGTAGGTACTCATTTCATTGTATTTATTTTAACAACCCTTTAAAAATGTAAAAGTGATTCTCAGTTTTGCTGAGGTAGATCTCAGTTTGCAGTTTGCTTACCCCTAGAAAATACTGTTCACAGAATAAGCACACAGAAACTCTTGTAACCCCAAATAATGACAGCAGAAACAGCCCTTTTTATCCCAGACAGAGGCCAGCTCCACCTTAAAGCAAAGACCGGGAAGCAGGACCACGAACCCGGCGACAGTGTGTCCACAGGCTCTCCTTCCGCCTTGGCTCCAGCACTGCCCATGCTCCACTCGCTGCAGGGGGGGATGCCCACGGGATATCCTGGCCTGGGGCGGGGCATCACTGCTGTGACTTTCAAGTTCAGACTTGACCTTGGACCCACCAAATCTGGACTTAGGGATGTTGAACACGTTAAAAATGTTCAACTCAACATTTTATAAAATGTAAGACCTCACTGACTCCTCAAGATGCTCTGTATTTATGCAGCACTGTATTAACTGAACTATGGCATGTTACTGATTCCAAATTTCAGAGATGTTTGATGGAAAAAAACAAAAAAGCCCATTCAAAACAGATGCAATATGGAGAAGCATTGATTAGCTAAAATGGACAAGTGAGTATTGAAATATCTAGATTTTCTGGATATTGGAACCTAATACTTTCACAGTCACCATTTTTGGTTATTTTTAGCAATTTTTGATGTGTCTTTCTAAAACACATCCCCTACTCACTGTAGTGCCGTTATAATGAAAGCATTCTGAACATATCAACCCTTCCAGAAATGGCTAAACTTCCTGGCGGAAAGTGGCTGAGGGGTGTGTGGTGCTCTCTCTCCAACCCTCCCTCTCTGTCCCCTCCAGCTCTGCTAGCCCCCCTCTCACTGCCTCGTTCATCACTGGAGGTCCTACCCACCCTCAAAAGGCTCCTCTCGCACTCCTCCCCTTCAGCTTTCTCTCAGCACTTTGATCCATTTCTAGTAAATGAAAATGCTGTTTTCTGCTGGCTCGGTGCGTGGCCAAGGCTGCCTTTGCAGTAAGCTCTTAGGTGCCCGTCATCTCAGGTCTGCTGCCACTGAAGACGGCATGTTTCACCTGGACTGACAGTGGTCCAGGCCACGTGGCGCGAAAGACATCCCAGGCACCACGGCAGCCGCACACGCTGCTTGATTGTGCCCCTGCTGCCCCGCGTGCCCGAGGAGGACCTCACCTCTGCAGCTGTTCCATCTGGAGCACTGACCGCCTGAGGGCCTCCTCCAACCGCGAGATCTAAACATCATAAATGGTTCCAGTTATCAGGACAGACTACGTGAAGGAACGGTTTAAAGAAGTCATCCCGGCCCTTTGAACGTCTTAAACCACACGTCAATGTGTGACATCAAAGTTGCCCCCAGGCTGTTCAACTTTGTTCACATCGAGCTCAACATGCGAAGCACTGAGGCAAGAGGCCTTCGGCCCCCTCGATGCCAAGCACACTCAACCTCCTGCTCGAGATGCCCTGTGCCTCTAAGACATGCAAGGAGGAGCTGTAAGAGCTTCACCTGCCAGGGGTTTATTACAGCAAATAAAACGGGCCCCAGTGTCTCAGAGGCACAAGGGCCTAATACACAGGCTCAGCGTAACTCGAGCAGGTTTGGGTGCTGGCTCTGCGGGGGGCACTCCCTTAGTTCTAATGGTCTCCCGGCCATGGCCCTATCTACTGAACGGGGCTGACAGCATCTCCCTGCTGTGCCTGCTGTTGGCACTGAAAAGACACTGACATAAAGCACTTGGCCAAGGCCTGGCACACGGTACAGAGCCCCAGGAGAACAACACGCAAAGGACATCTGCAGGCTTCCAGGCCACAGCAGTGGGGCAGGGCTGGCAGTGGGGGGCTGGATTAAACTGCGGCTGTGACAGGAAGGGTCGGGACACAGCAGTGACTTGTCTCCTCTTGGGAACTCTCTCTGCTGCAGGCCCTCCCTTTCTGGGCTGGTCTCAGGGATGCTGAGGGGACGGGGCAGGTGGACTGTGGCCTGGCTATAGTCAGAAGAGGGGTGGCCACAAACCCCTGGCCCAGCCACCCAGCCCCTCACAGAAGGGGCTCCAGCAGGATTCTGGGGCTCCAAACCTGTCTCCTTAGCTTTTCATATTCCAAATCCTTCAAATTTCTCACACAAAAAAAGAGCTTTTATTTAAAAAAACAAGCAAGCAAAGGCTGGCTGAACATAGAAGAACCCCACTTGTCCTGGCGATGAGCACACACAGAGCAGAGCAGCTCTGTGGGCTACCACCTCCCCAACCTTCCCACCTAAGCTCCACTCTCCCTCCTTGGCTGTCCACTCGCCCCTCCACAGAACAGTCCAATCCGAGCCTGGGAATCAAGGCAGGAATGAGCATCGATGGGGCCAAAGGCACTTGCCTCAATGCTTCATGTGTTGAGCTCGATGTGAATTTATTATAAACAGCCTGGGGGCAACTTTGATGTCACACATTGACGTGTGTTTAAGAAGTTTAAAGGGCTGGGAAAAAATTTTGTTTCCCTCTTCTAGTTTGAAAATCAAGTTCGGAAACTTTCATAGCACAAATGAAGAGGCATTTCTAATTTCCTTTTGCAACGACTGGCCAGAGCAGACCACAAAGCTACAAAGTAAGATAAAGTATAAAGTAAGTTTTAGCTGTAATGATGGGTCCACATTCCAAATAACTAAATCTCAGCATTCCCCACGGCAAAACTGTGCGCAGGTCACCAGACTGCAGGGGAAGACCCCATCAGGTCACCCCACAACTGGGCCAACCCCAGGCAGATCCTGTGCAAG